>AWOL01S0130083.1:0-10376 GCA_000715115.1 Nicotiana otophora
GTCATAAGACCAATATGTTTTAGATTAATATCATAAAATAAACTTGATCAACTTACGTATTTTTTGAGACCCATGACCAGAGTGTATAAAACGTCATCTGGTCATGGGTCAATGTAAATGAATGCAATGTATGAGAAGTACGTCAATAGAATATTTCGGAGTGTCATAAGACCAATATGTTTTAGATTAATATCATAAAATAAACTTGATCAACTTACGTATTTTCTGAGACCCATGACCAGATCATAGAATAATATGACACATGAAAATCAAGAACATAAGCATCTCTAGTATTTTTATGAATAGAGTCATTTATGGAAATTATGTATTTGCTCGTTCGTTTGTATCGTATGGATCATGCCAAAAGAAAGAAGGGATAGCCTTAACATACCTGAGTCAATTTTCTTGACAATCCTCTAACTCACGTTAATTGCGATAAAACACGGAACAAATCGTATGAAAAGATCAAAGCAATCACGTTGCTATGCAAAGCAAATCTTAGCCGAAACTTTTCCTTAAAGCACTTATCAATACGTTGCTATGTAAAGAGATTTTGGAGAATGATCTTTGTTGAACTCTTTCCTTAAGAGAATAGAAATAACATTTTGAAAGAATAAGGAATCTTGGCTGAACTCTTTAACATTACTATGTCCCTTTTCCTAAGAGATTAGAAGAGAATTAGGAATGTTATCCTTGATTATTAGGTGGGTCCCACATCTCTAGCTTAGTGGGACCTAATTCTTTCAAGTGTGACACTTTTATATCTCTTGCAAGAGTCCTCAAATGACAAAGGAGGGGTGCTGCCACGTTAATCTTATATTGGTCTTATCCAAGCTTATTAATTAATTACCCACTAATTTTTATTAACTTGCTAATTTTCCCATTAATCAATAATTTACATAATTAAAAATTATCCCAAATTACTTAAAATATTACTCATTTTTAGTATACCTTATACACCTCACTATCATGGCCATGTGGTACCTTGTATGGTACTAGTCCATAAATATCAGGTATTTTAGCTCGGGCCATATTTTATTCCAAAATGTCAAACTTCGACAAAATTTATTTTCTTCGATTTGATTAACCTCTCACATTTACCAATTTACTCATCACTTGTTTAAAATAGCATAATGTGTATAATCACAAAATCATTTCATTCCCGAACTTGCGTCGCTTAACCTATGACGAAACTTTAACGTTCCAAAATGTGGGATGTAACATCTCATTTCCGAGCTTTCATTAATTTATTTATGGCATACTTTCATGTACAAAAATTTGGGGTGTAACATCATTCCCCCCTTTGGAACATTCGTCCTCGAATGTTGACCGATGCACTTATCATTCTCATAATCCCTAGCTTTTGCGAATACTTTAATATGGTTCTTGCTATTTAGGCAACTGTTCTGTAAATAATTCCAAAGGCCAGGGAATTCCTCCCATTTAGGCCTCTTTCTCACACCACGACTTGTGGTCGGAATTCTTTCAATCTCATAACTGTTGCTACCTTCTATCACATAGCTTGTACGACTTTTTCCTTGTATGCGCGCCAATGAGACTCTTCTCTCTTCTTTCCTCCAGATTTTAGTCAATCTCTAGGCCTCATTTCGAAAACGTATACAGAGCTTAATAAGATGTCCCTCTAGGCATCTATAGGTATACTGAAGTTCTTCGCTCGGTACTTTGCCGGACTTACGATTANGACCTAATTCTTTCAAGTGTGACACTTTTATATCTCTTGCAAGAGTCCTCAAATGACAAAGGAGGGGTGCTGCCAAGTTAATCTTATATTGGTCTTATCCAAGATTATTAATTAATTACCCACTAATTTTTATTAACTTGCTAATTTTTCCATTAACCAATAATCCACATAATTAAGAATTATCCCAAATTACTTAAAATATTGCTCATTTTTAGTCTACCTTATACACCTCACTATTATGGCCATGTGGTACCTTATATGGTACTAGTCCATAAATACCAGGTATTTTAACTCGGGCCATATTTTATTCCAAAATGTCAAACTTCGACGAAATTTATTTTTTTCGATTTGATTACCCTCTCACATTCACCAATTTACTCATCACTTATTTAAAATAGCATAATGCTTATAATCACAAAATAATTTCATTCCCGAACTTGCGTCGCTTAACCTATGACGAAACTTTAATGTTCTACAATGTGGTATGTAACATCTCATTTCCGAGCTTCCATTAATTTATTTATGGCATACTTTCATGTACGAAAATGTGAGGTGTAACATTATTATCCCCTTTGGAACATTCGTCCTTGAATGTTGACTGATNTCCCATTTAGGCCTCTTTCTCACACCACGACTTGTGGTCGGAATTCTTTCAATCTCATAACTGTTGCTACCTTCTATCACATAGCTTGTACGACTTTTTCCTTGTATGCGCGCCAATGAGACTCTTCTCTCTTCTTTCCTCCAGATTTTAGTCAATCTCTAGGCCTCATTTCGAAAACGTATACAGAGCTTAATAAGATGTCCCTCTAGGCATCTATAGGTATACTGAAGTTCTTCGCTCGGTACTTTGCCGGACTTACGATTATTGTTATATCTTATTTCATAGACCTAGTTATCCATCCGTATGACTTTACTGCATCAAGGTTGGTCATATTATACCATAACTCTTACTTAGTTTTATCGTTACTGAGATATGCTACCCAACTCCAAGCTACTTTCGTTACTTATCCCATATGTATAAATCTAAGTCTTTTAATGCTTCCTCATTACTTGATCATCTTAAGAATGACGGCCTAATCTCACCTCATACTTTGTGACTTTTGTCCATCCACTGTTGGTTTACCTTAATGTTGATCTATCATCTACCACTGATAACTTGATCTCTTATGTAACACTGCCGCTAGGGCTCACGTCTCATTAGGGACATCTGGAGTAATTAGATTGATCCACCTAGGGGCGATACTATACTTCCATAACCGTATTTTATAGCATCCCAATATGACTCACCTTACATGGGTATTTTAATCCTGTACAATTCATGAAATCCTCTTCAAGTCATTACTCCATCGAAGGCCCAAACGTCATCCTTTATCTATCACAATCACACCCTCATTCCACTCTAGATGCTATTAGTCTTAGACTCCTTTGAGTTCATTCAGTCTATACTGAGCTTTCTATAACTTAGAGAAACCATCAGCTCTCTTATTTTTAGGAGCTTAATATTGAGGACTTATCCATTCTCGTCACTTTCTTACTTGTCCTTTATCATCCTTACTCCTGTCATAAAACTTCGTCGCTTTACTATACTTTAGCTTGCGACCTTTACGTATCTATTTATACTATTCGCAACCTTCTTTCAACTTGCTTTCACCATAGAATTCCTTATGTTATTCCGGAACATCAAGTGAGACATCACATTGTCTCAAACTCTTCTTTACTCTTTTAGCTAGACCCCTCGATATTTAAAAACTATAGGTTGGAAGATATGCCACTAACGACGCCGCTATCATTCCTGGATACTGAATCCTAGTGCTTACAGCCTTCTATCCAAAGCATGGACTATTATCAACCTTCTACTTTTGATTATCTTGTACGTTGTTCACCTTTACCTTACTTACCTTAAAATCTCGCATCGAATCTTTTATCTCTTTCATGACCATAACTTGAAGTTCTATTATAACACTTGCACCTCTGGTGCCTGTATAATCCGGTGGAAGCTTCATACTGACTTCTGATGAGACTGGTACTCTTCTAACTAGCTTTATCATAGAGCCGTTATAGAATATGGTTGTTGTACTATCTGTCTTGTACCTATGATATTAAGAGTGATTCTGCAATATTCTCAACCACGGTTTTTATAATTTTCTGTGTCCAATTTTCACACTCCTGGTTTACTTCGTTGATGTAACTCTTTAGTTTCCTCCTCCTTGTGATCAGCCTTTATGTAGGCTTAAGCTATCTTCCGATCTATGGCTCATGGTATTAGTTATTACTTTAGCCCTTCATGGATACTATGGAATATCCATGATATAATCTTCTAACAATTCAATCCTTTGTCTATGACTTGGGCTTAATTCTTTCTTTTAACTTATACCGGAATCTTCTACGAATGTATATGTTGTATCTATAAAACTCCAAACTCTTAAGTGCGTTCATAACGTAACTAACTCTGGATCATGAATCGAATAATTCTTTTTGTTCCATCTCAGCTTTCTTCAAACGTAAGCAATTACTTTTTCTGATCTTTCTGCCCCCTTTTTGCGTGCATACTTAGCTTATCTTGGTGCCCATGCATATTGGAACTCCATACAACTCATATGATCTTAAATATCACTTCTGATTTTACTCCCCGTTCATTAGCCACAGTAGGTGCCATTTTCTTATGGAGTGCATACAATGTTGTTGTGAGACTGTTGTTATAAGACCATTTCCTCCTTAGGTCACCCAGCTTAGGTTGAAACCTTCTTTCTTATTTCCTCAGCTAGTCTTTCGTTGTAGTACTTAGGGAGAACCCTTGACTTTTGTAAAGCTGTGAGCTTATTACAGACCTTTTGATGTCCTTCCTTGCCTATAATTATCCGTAGTTGCGTACCTTTATGCCCTTGTGCTTGTAGGGTTGCTTCTGAACTGATATTTTGACTGTCTTCCCAGTGGCTTTCTCTTTTATTTCAGTAACACTCATATGGTACCTTTAACTACCCCAACTCCTATCTGAATATTTCTCAAGGATCATGATGTCATATCCGCGAGACTGAATATACCATATTGGATTTTACTATGTTTATCTTGCACGATCTGCTAATTCTTCTGTAACCTCCTATTTAGCCATAAATAGGCTCTTCCTAAATCAATTACTGACTACTCGTTGGCTCATTCTCATATCAATATTCTGCGTTATCTTTCTTGGGTTATTTCCTTTGCCTTAACTTACCTCTCGCAATGGCTCCTTATTAATCACTAACATCTCGGTCAGGAACCCTTACTTCCTCTCCTTGATGTCGTATTTGCATAATGCTCTAATATCGTAGCATATCTGTAGGCTTTGAATAAGTGCAATCTCATCCCTTTTTCATTTTATCACATTCTTCCTTTACCAATCCATAATTACTAGAACCACTTAATTCTGACATAATGCCACCTCAATCCACATTCCCCCCTTTAGGGAAGTACTAATATTTAGCACTACAATGATAGATCTATATATTATTTACCTCTTTATCATTATTGTCTTCTCGCATTATCGATGACCTTTACTCGCCTTGCGGTAATCGTTCTATACCAAGGATAACGAAATTCCTTACTCGCGAGAGTGACACTTAGTGTAACTGGCCCACATATTCCCTTAAGCTTAACTTTGCTCACATTGCTTGCGTTAGGGAAGCATATTCCTGAATGACCGTTCTCGTAATTTCTCATGAATCTTCTTCTGTTGTCCATTCTATTATCGCCAGAACGAAATCTGAAACTCTCATGATGTCGAGTATTATCCAATCACTCAGTCCCTAATTCACGTTTAGTATATCTTGTTCACCAGCCCATACTGATTTCTATTACTATGGATTCTAATTTTTCCTTCTGTTAGTTGCGTTAGAGTCACGAACTTATTTCTTGAAGTGAGGATATGACTTTATGGACTATACTCTTTTGTTGTCTCAACGCCTGTCACCTCTCGTCTTTTCCTTCACTTGATTATAGACTCTGTAATACTGTCATCTTTTTGACCTACCGTTGTCATCCATGTATGACATCTTACTCTTAATGCTTCATTAGCTCTCTTCTTATTTCCTGCTAACATTTCTGTCTATCACTTTATTCTGAAAACTTCAATAAGATATTCTTTTGCTTTTAGCTTCCCTTTTCTCCATCCACTGGCTCTTCGGGTTGCCTAGCATTATCTCTCTACTAGGAACGGGAGTTATACTAAGATAATATTTATCCTTTCCAGGCTTTCAGTGCATATCTTTGTAGCACTCATATCTAGTTGTACTATTTTAGAGTGCACCATCTAGGTGTCTTACAAGGAGATCCATTACCACGTTTGCACTATCCTTCGAAAACGTCAACTAATTCTACCAATCCATCCTTTATTTTGGGTTACTCTAACCCCAGCCGGATCCTGATAATCCGTCATTCTCTTAAACTATATCTGTTAGCTCCCATAGAGCATAACTGAGATCGGTGTGGCCCATTGTACGTACATCTGTCATTGTTAAAGGTATATCAAAATGCTTATATCTCTCCTCCTGAATGGTAAATAATGATAATCTTTATTAACTTGGTACTTCGTACCCTCCTTCACATTGCTTCTTTTACTTACTGAAACTTGTGTCTACCTTCTGATTCTGTTATTCCTTTTTACCGTAAGAGTGGATAAATATTCTTACCTTCAAACTCCTTGTAAAGAACCTTACACCTTTTTGTACATGCATGATCTGCTGAAGATCTCACATTTACTCATCATAAGCATAATGCAAAAATTGAGTTCCTCTAACTCAACACTTCCACGACTATATCTCCTACCGAAAATCTTTTTGAATGTAGGCATCATTGTATTACCAATAAGATAGAGTTTAGGAAATTGAGTTCTTATAACTGAGCTCTACCACACGATCTAGAGTAAGAAGAAAGAGTGACAGTCCTAAATGCCCTTTAGCCTCCTGCTTATAAGTGTGGNGATACACCCATAAACAAGACTCTACTAGACACGGCTTGTAGACTCCCTATGACAGAACTGTTCTGATACCACTTTTGTCATGACCCAAATCGATGGGCCGCGATGGGAACCCGGTACCTAACTCAACCGAGTACCAACATAACGTATCTTTCTTATTACATCACCATATACGCATGACATACGGGCTTAATAGGCCAACATGATCATTTATAAACTTAAAACATAGGCCGACAAGGCCATACAAGTATTCGTATATATGACATCTGTCTACAAGCCTCTAAGAGTACATAAGTATCATAAAGTTCAGGACAGAGTCCCGCCATACCAAACAACACACGTCTAAATTATACTAACCAAACAAGCAACTCTGGAGCAAATGGAGTGCACCAACATCCTCCGCTGAGCTGCTCGCCTACTTGGAGGACTCTCAACCTGTCTATCGAGACCTGCAGGCATGAAATGCAGCATTTCCAGGAAAAAGGGACGTCAGTATAAATAATGTATCGAGTATGTAAGGAATAAAAATCAGTAAATAATAGACATGAGAGAAACATGGAGTAAAAGACTCGACATGTACATCTGCAAAGCTCTGTGAATCATTTCATTTTTGTAATGTCTTGCATATGCGTATAAATGTCATACCATGCATAGGTATATGCATTCATAACATCATCAAGCCTCTCAGGGTATCCCATCACATCATTTCGGCCACTGTGGGCAAATCATCAACGTATACCAGCTGATNTGCATAGGTATATGCATTCATAACATCATCAAGCCTCTCAGGGTATCCCATCACATCATTTCGGCCACTGTGGGCAAATCATCAACGTATACTATCTGATCAGGTGGTGGTGCGTATATAACGCCATAACTTTTTCCCATATCCCATATACATATATATGCGTATATAGCATCATCTGGTCATGGGTCAATGTAAATGAATGCAATGCATGAGAAGTACGTCAATAACATATTTCAGAGTGTCATAAGACCATTATGCCTTTGATTAATATCATGAAATAAACTTTATCAACTTACGTATTTTCTGAGACCCATGAAGAGATGATAGAATAATATGACACATGGGGAATCAAGAACATAAGCATCTCTAGTATTTCTATGAATAGAGTCATTTATGGAAATTGTGCATTTGCTCGTTCGTTTGTATCGTATAAATCATGCCAAAAGAAAGAAGGGATAGCCTTAACATATCTGAGTCGATTTTCTTGACAATCCTCTAACACACGTTAATTGTGATAAAATACGGAACAAGTCGTATGAAAAGCTCAAAGCAATCACGATACTATTCAAAGAAAATCTTGGCCAAAACCTTTCCTTAAATCACTTATCAATACGTTGCTATGTAAAGAGATTTTGGAGAATGATCTTTGTTGAACTCTTTCCTTAAGAGAATAGAAATAACATTTTGAAAGAATAAGGAATCTTGGCTGAACTCTTTAACGTTACTATGCTCCTTTTCTTAAGAGATTAGAAGAGAATTAGGGATGTTATCCTTGATTATTAGATGGGTCCCACATCTCTAGCTTAGTGGCACCTAATTTCTTAAGTGTGACACTTTTATATCTCTTGCAAGAGTCATCAAATGACAAAGGAGGGGTGCTGCCACGTTAATCTTAGCTTGGTCTTATCCAAGATTATTAATTAATTACCCACTAATTTTTATTAACTTGCTAATTCCTCCATTAACTAATAATTCACATAATTAAGAATTATCCCAAATTACTTAAAATATTGCTCATTTGTAGCATACCTTATACACCTCACTATCATGGTCATGTGATACTTTGTATGGTACTAGTCCATAAATACCAGGTATTTTAGCTCGGGCCATATTTTATTCTAAAATGTCAAACTTCGACGAAATTCATTTTCTTCGATTTGCTTACCCTCTCACCTTCACCAATTTGCTCATCACTTGTTTAAAATAGTATAATGCTTATGATCACAAAATAATTTCATTCACGAACTTGCGTCGATTAACCTACGACGAAACTTTAACGTTTGTAAATGCGGGATGTAACATCTTATTTTCGAGCTTCCATTAATATATTTATGGCGTACTTGCATGTACAAAAATATGGGGTGTAACAAATCTAGTGCTCTGATACCAACTTATTGTAATGATCCGATCGGTCATTTTGAGCATTTGCATTTTATTTCGCCATTTGAAGTCTTGAGTAGGTTCATATGATGTATTATGATGTGTGTGAATCGTCTGTTTTGGTTTCAAGTCTTTCAGAATTAGTTTGGAAGAATAAATTTATGTTTGAAGCTTTAAGTTGGAAGAGTTGACCAATTAGATTTTATAGTATTTGACCTCGGAACAAACTTTTGATGTTTCTGTTAGGTGCAAATGATGATTTTGGACTTGAGCGTATGTCAAAATTTGCATTTGGATATTTTTAGAAGGTTTCAACACTAATTGATGAAATGTTAGAAATTTAAAAGTTTAGAATGTTCATAAATTTGACAAGGAGTTGACTTTGATAATTTCGGATTTCGATTTTGGTTCCGGGAATTTGACTAGTTTCGTTATGTCATTTGGGACTTATGTACAAAAGTTGAGGTCATTCCGAGTTGGTTTGATAGGGTTCGGCACGAGTTTTGGAAGTTGAAAGATTCAAACTTCATTAAGTTTGATTCGAGGTGCGATTCATCGTTTCGATGTTGTTATGTATGATTTGAGGCCTCGAGTAAGTCTGTGTTATGATATGGGACTTGTTGGTATATTCAGACGGGGTCCTAAGAGGCCCGGGAGAGTTCCAGACATGATTCGTATCATTTTGGAAATATTTGGTTAAGGCTAGTTTGTGGCAAGATCTAGTGTGATCGCACCTGCGGCTGGTTTTGCGCAGGTGCAGTGGTCGCAGAAGCGAAAGTATGGTCGCACATACGATGAAGGCTGAGTTGGGCTACCTCCGCAGAAGCGAAATTTGTAGCGCACCTGCATGCGCACAAAAGCGAGATCGTGAGAGAAGGAGCGGACGTTTGCGCAGACGCACGTTTAATTGTCGCACATGCGATGTCGTAGGAGCAGATATGTTTTCACAGCATTCTATAGCTCATTCCGCATAAGCGGACGCCACATCTCAGAAGCGACGCTGGAGAAGCGGCTCATTTGATCGCAGATGCAAACATTGCTGGGCATAACCTATATTTCAATGTTTTGGTCTTTTATTCACATATTTGGATTTTGGAGCTCGGTTTCGGCGACTTTGGAGAGGAATTTCATCACACAGATTGGGGTGAGCATTCTTGACTCACTTTTGATTATATTTCATGAATTAATCTTAGTTTTCGGCATCTGGTTATTGATTTTTAAAGAGAAATCGGAGGAATTGTCTATAATTTCATAAAATAAATGTTTGAGTTTTGAATATCGATTCGGAGTCGGATTTGAGTGAAACTAGTATGGTTAGAATCGTAATTGAATGATTTGTCGGATTTTATGAGTTTCATCGGGTTCTGAGGTGCGGGCCCGGGTTTTCCTTTTTGGTTGACTTCGGGGTTTTGAATAAAGATTCTACCTTTATTATTTGAAATTGTTTCCTTAAGCGTTATTTGATATATTTGAGTTGTTTTTGGCTAGTTTTGAGCCGTTCGGAGGTTGATACACCCGGGATGGAATTTCTAGGAGTATTGTTTGGTTGATCGATATAGGACTCAGTTTGTTCGAGGTAAGAAACACTTCTA
>AWOL01S0130083.1:10493-21238 GCA_000715115.1 Nicotiana otophora
TTGGTTTGATAGGGTTCGGCACGAGTTTTGGAAGTTGAAATATTCAAACTTCATTAAGTTTGATTCGAGGTGTGATTCGTCGTTTTGATATTGTTATGTGTGATTTGAGGCCTCGAGTAAGTCTGTGTTATGATATGGGACTTGTTGGTATATTCAGACGGGGTCCTGAGAGGCCCGGGAGAGTTTCAGACATGATTCGGATCATTTTGGAAATATTTGGTTAAGGCTGGTTTGTGGCAAGATCTAGTGTGATCGCACCTGCGGCTGGTTTTGCGCAGGTGCAGTGGTCGCAGAAGCGGAAGTATGGGGTCGCACCTACAATGAAGGCTGAGTTGGGCTACCTCCGCAGAAGCGAAATTTGTAGCGCACCTGCATGCGCACAATAGCGAGATCGTGAGAGAAGGAGCGGACGTTTGCGCAGATGCGCGTTTAATTATCGCACATGCGATGTCGTAGGAGCAGATATTTTTTCACTGCATTCTATAGCTCATTCCGCATAAGCGGACGCCACGTCTCAGAAGCGACACTGGAGAAGCGGCTCATTTGATCGCAGATGCAAACATTGCTGGGCATAACCTATATTTCAATGTTTTGGTCTTTTATTCACATATTTGGATTTTGGAGCTCGGTTTCGGCGACTTTGGAGAGGAATTTCATCACACAGATTGGGGTGAGCATTCTTGACTCACTTTTGATTATATTTCATGAATTAATCTTAGTTTTCGGCATCTGGTTATTGATTTTTAAAGAGAAATCGGAGGAATTGTCTATAATTTCATAAAATAAATGTTTGAGTTTTGAATATCGATTCGGAGTCGGATTTGAGTGAAACTAGTATGGTTAGAATCGTAATTGAATGATTTGTCGGATTTTATGAGTTTCATCGGGTTCTGAGGTGCGGGCCCGGGTTTTCCTTTTTGGTTGACTTCGGGGTTTTGAATAAAGATTCTACCTTTATTATTTGAAATTGTTTCCTTAAGCGTTATTTGATATATTTGAGTTGTTTTTGGCTAGTTTTGAGCCGTTCGGAGGTTGATACACCCGGGATGGAATTTCTAGGAGTATTGTTTGGTTGATCGATATAGGACTCAGTTTGTTCGAGGTAAGAAACACTTCTAAACTTAGTGCTGAGGGTATGAACCCCAGAATATACATGTTATGTGTATGGTGTTGAGGTGACGCACATGCTAGGTGACAGGCATGTGTGCGTGTACCATATGAATTATAACTCGATTGATTATGTGGTATTGTGTAGTTACCTAATCTTGTCTTTGTCTATGAAATTTCTACGTGATAGAGTAATTGAGCTATGATCCATGTTAGAAATCATGTTTAGGCTATATGCTTATCCTGTTGGGACCCACTGAGGTCACTCCTATTGTTGAGCTATTTGCTTAAATTGCAATTACATATTCAGTCATACTATTTCATTTCATTTCATTTCATTTCATATCTCAGTCTTCGATATCATTTGCCTCACATCATATTATCATTGTTTGGGCTAATTGGCATGCAATTTGTGAGGCTGAGAGACTGGAAAGAATGATGACTAAATGAGGCCGAAGGCCTGATTGTGAGGATGTTTATGGGATTGCCACACGCTGAAACATGCTTTATTGATTCATACCATGATTGACATACATTAGCGCTTGGACAGGATTCGCCCCTTCAGAGTTTGACTTACTAGCAGTGAGCGCAGGTACCTACTGAGTACGAGTACCGAGTGCGAGTGAGAGGGCAAGCGCCAAAGTGAGTATCGAGTGATTGGAATGACTGAGTGACTGTGAGGACTGAGTGATTGTAAGGACTGAGTGACTGGGAGGACTCAGTGAATTGATACTCTGAGAGTATGCATATGGTTTTATCACTGCGTTGCATGGCATTTGACATGTAAACTTGACATACAGGCATATAGATGCATTTCCTCATGTTGTACGGTATTGTGTCTTTCATGACTTCCCTTGCTCATTGACATGTAGGCAGATAGGTGTACTTTTCTCATGCTATTTGAGAATGAAACATCTTATCTATTATTGAATGTTTTTGGGAAAAATTACAGTTTTCAGATTTACTCATATTTTGGCGATTTCGGTAAAGATTTGGCTCTTTTTGTCATACTCGAAGAGCATGCCTATTTTCTAGAATTATGAACGAGCTGAGCATTATATTTTTGACTTATTACTTGTACTGCTTTGGTTATAATGTTATGAGTTGTTACTGGCTGTTGGCATTGGACTATGACCTTTGTCCAAACTCGTCACTACTTTCAACCTAAGGTTAGCTTTGTTACTTATTGAGTACATAGTGTCGGTTGTACTCATACTATACTTTTGCACCTTGCGTGTAGAATTTTGGATGCTGATGTTGCTGTGTATGGCATGTGATGGCGTTGAAGATGTACCTGCATTCCGGTCATAGCTGCCTCTTGTTCTTGGTAGCTTTAAAATTATTAATTTGTTCATGTATATTTCAAACAGATGATGTATTTATTCCATACCNATTTCATACCAACTTTGTAAACTCTAAATCTTAGCAGCTCATGATTTATACTACCAGTCCTTGGGGACTTATATAAAGTTCAGTTACGTAATCATTATTTCTCTTAGTAAATCTCATTAAATTGAATTGTTGTTAATTGGCTTACCTAGAGGGTTTGGGTTAGTACAGTCATGCAGATCGGTATGATAATGTCCATACCTATGTTCGAGAGGCTACATGGAATTTAGGATAAACTTCCCATCTTTCTTTCTTTATCGTGCCGCGTTGATTCAGCTTGAAGCAAACCTATTTGCATTTCTCCCACTCACTTGTATGCGTATGTGGGCGCTCGGTATCAGCTGTGCATCGACGACTTGTGATTTCATGGATGATGTGCAATATGTGTTTTCTGTGTGCTGATGATGGGCCAGTCTGGAGGACTTGAGTTTGGGCTTTGACTGTAGCTTGAGCACAGTGATTTAAGTTATGTGAGCATGTGCTTTTGGACCTATATGTCCGGTAGTGTCCCTATGAGTGGAATTTGTGGCTCGATGAATAGTTGAATGGCTATGTGATGAGTATAATGTGACTGCGGGATGTGCTCAGATGGTTTTGAATGTGATGAAAAGAGTTTGCTTGAGATGTAAAAAGGACTATTGGGTGCTTGATTTCTGTCTTGATATGATGTATAATCTCGAGTTATGATTGTGTTGAAGGATCCTTCATGTTGTTTAATTGTGGAATGAATTAGATTCTTATGTCTTGTTGATAAGTTCATACTTAGGAAGACTAAGTGATTATGTAGTAATTGTTGCTACGAAGGGGTATAGAAAGATGCCAATTTGAGACTGAGCAGGTGGGTTATCTCATGCGGGGTGGTCTACGAAGGTATGATCCTTATAATGTTGTGTAGATGCTTTCTTTTCTACCAGTGGGTTATATGTGTTGAGATTTGAGTTTGGATTGATTAAGGAAGTTGACTTGACTATTACGAGGATGAATGCGAGCTTAGCAGATGATTTGATGTATTATATGGTTTGTGTTACCTGAGCTTATGAAGGATCTAGTTGAATCTCACTACGGTATTATGGCAGTAATAGAATATGGTTATGGTAAGTTATCAGATGATTTATTCTATGGCTTTGATCTAAGTGGAGGAGTCTGCTAGCGACGATTTGATTGCATAGTTATGTGTTAAATACTAGTTTTGGTCTGAGACATATTGGTAGATCAGTTATGACTTGCAGAGGTTGAGATCGAGGATGACTCGAGTAAGGAAATTTTTGAATATGGGTTATAGTTCACTTTATGGGTATATGAAAATCATGGGATGATTTGAGTTGATATTCGTGACGGATTTAGTGCGCATTAAGTAGGAATTTGCTCGGTTGCTTATAGGTGTGTATTACTTCTTTGGGTGTTATTGTGCTAATGGGACACAAGTCGTTCGCCCGTTTGGGGAGGTTCAATTGAGATTTGAGCAGAGTGGATGACTCTCGAGAATGTTCTAATGGATTCAATATTTATGTGGCAATTGAGAATTTTTCCAGATTTGTATATGTCTAAGATCTGATATTTGCATTGGATGGTGCTGGGACTTGCGGTATTTCTGTATCACTATGGATTCTACATTTCAGTATCAAAGAGGTAAAATGAACAACGTTAGATTCATAGAAGGTCTCTTCAAAGTGGGTGTCTCGGTTGTGATGCTTTTGGGGTTCTTAAGAGGGAATACAACGGCTTATCGTCTTTAGGATGACGCGGTTTTATGCTAGGATCTCTTGTGGTGAGCTTTAGGTAAGGATCGTGGTGTTTCGTCAAGGAGAAGTGTTAGCTTGAAGGTAATTCGGAAGGAACTCGGAGAAATATGATAGCTTGGTAGTAGGTTGGACCAGCACGTTAATGGATGTGATCGGTTCTTTGAGTACTTTTGATGTGGTGAGTCTCTACATGTGTTTTATGGCAATACTCTTGGGATTGGCGACCTGCGCATCTTGGTTGAGTTAGAGGGATTCAATTCTAATGGCTTGGTTATGTGCAAATGGGTTTCAAAGTGTTCTCGACGTTGTCTGCCATAATTTGAGATGGATATTATCTACAAGTATGAGTGATATGTTGTGTGCTCTGATTTTCTCCTGGATGGGATCAAGTGGAAGGTTTTTGACTTATCGGGTATGTATTCTGATTGTGACATGGAGTTGATAATGAGATTCTCGTGCTTTTCACATGATGGCATGATAGATGTGGTGTGTCCTGTGGGATTGAGATTTGCATGTACAAGGTGGCGTTTCAGTTTTGGAAGGGAAGGTCATGAATTATTAGACAACATGGACAATTTTAGATGACTAGATGAATACTATTACTATTTGGTATTGCGCGAGAAGGGTGCATATTTCAGAAGGCACATTGTGTTTTGGCTTGCAGATGCTTCATTGGTATTGCGGTACTCGCTTGGTTGATCGATTGCTGATGTTCAGAATTTGCTAGGTGGCATGGAAGAATTATAGAAATATTTCTAGTGGTTCATTTAGACTATATGTGTTATGGTTAGGTTATTGCGGACTTTCGGACGGTTATTCATCTATTTGTTGAAGACCAGGGTTGATCTGAGGGCTCATTGGTAGGCCTAATGAGGATGTGTATTCTACACTAGGTAGGATTGGTTGACTCTGTACTTTTATTGTTGAGGGATGTGCCATTCCGTTAGAATTGATCTAATCCGCATCTGGTATGTTCTATGTATTACTTTTCTATGCTACGAGGAGTTGTGATTTGTTGGTTATAGTAGCGAAATTTGAACTATATGGGTATTAGGCTATCGAGGGATTGATTGCGCATTGTTTATGCTCTTTCTGGGCTGTGGTATATAGTGTTATTCAATTCTCCATGGTTATGGTCATGCACTTCATGCACTTGATGTTACAATTGAGTGTGATCGTTGATTTTGATCATTGTGGCTTGAGGAATTTCATGTAGACCGGTGGTTGGATAGGGTCATGCATTGCCGCAGAGTTACGTTAGGATATGATCCCTTATGAGTGATGGATGCATGGCATTGCGTTGTGGTGGTACTTGTTCAGCTTGCAGGACGGTTCTCTCATTTGAGTCATTTTCCATGATTGAGTACATTGAATTGTTGCTTATTGGTGCATGAATTGCACGGTTGGGACCCACTAAGGTCATTTGAGCTATATGCTTATCTAGTTAGGACCCACTAAGGTCATTCCTGTTGTTGAGTTATTTGCTTAAATTGCAATTACATACTCATTCATTGCATATCATATCTCAGTCTCTGATATCATTTGTCTCACACCATATTATCATTATTTGGACTGATTGGCATGAGATTTGTGAGGCCGAGAGACTGGAGAGATTGATGACTGAGCGAGGCCGAGGGCCTGATTCTGAGGATGCTTATGGGATCGGGTTGCATGCCGCAACATGCTGTATTGATTCATGCCATGATTGACATACATTAGCGCTTGGGCAGGATCAGCTCCTCCGGAGTCTAACTTACTACCAAGGAGCGCAGGCACCTACTAAGTGTCAGTGCCGAGTGAGAGTGCGAGGTCAAGTGCCGAGAGCGAGTGCCGAGTGATTGGGAGGACTGAGTGACTGAGAGGACTGAGTGAATTGATACTCTGAGAGTATGCATATAGTTTTATCACTGCGTTGCATTACATTTGACATGTACACTTGACATACAGGCATAGAGATGCATTTCCTCATGATGTACGGTATTATGCCATTCATGACTTTCCATGCTCATTGACATGTAAGCATAGAGATGTACTTTCCTCATGCCATTTTATAATAAAACATCTTATCTGTTATTGAAAGTTTTTGGGAAAAATCACAGGTTTTATATTATCTCATATTTTTGCGATTTCGGTAAAAGATTTGGGTTTTACTGTCATACTTGAAGAGCATGCCTATTTGCTGAAATTATGAACGAGCTGAGCATTATATTTTTAAGTTATTACTTGTACTGCTTTAGTTATATTGTTATGAGTTGTTACTGGCTGTTGGTGTTGGATTCTGACCTTTGTCCAAGCTCGTCACTACTTTCAACCTAAGGTTAGGTTTGGTACTTATTGATTACATGGGGTCGGTTGTACTCATACTACTCTTCTGCACCTTGCGTGCAAAGTTTTGGATGTTGATGTTGATATGTATGGCGGGAGCTGGAGTTGAAGATGTAACTACGTTCCGGTCATATCTGCCTCTTGTTCTTGGTAGCTTTAGAATTATTAATCTGTTTATGTATATTTCAAACAGATGATGTATTTATTTCATACCAGCTTTGTAAACTCTAAATCTTAGCAGCTCATGATTTGTTTTACCAGTCCTTGGGAATTATATAAAGTTGAGTTACATTATCATTATTTCTCTTAGTAAATCTCATAAATTGGGTTGTTGTTAATTGGCTTACCTAGCGGTTTGGGATTAGGTTCCATCACGACTAGTTAGATTTTTGGGTCGTGTCACTTATCACGACCCGGAATACCAACCTCGGGGTCGTGATGGTGCCTAATGTCCACTTGCTAGGCAAGCCAACATTAGTTAAATAATTTACTAATTAAACAGTTCAAAACAGAATAATAATAATTATTAATGATGATTAAAGCTGAAATACATGAAATAAACCAATAACATAATGCGGTCTAACGCAACCCCAGAAGTATGGTGTCACAAGTACATGAGCAACTAAAAGTCTACAAGTATAGTTTGAAATAAATACAACTGTTCGAATGAGACGCACCTCTAAGCACCGCTGGGACCAATATCAATATTTACAGAAGAAGTGCTGAAGTGTAGTATGATTACAACCGACCCAATATACTCCGTAAGTGTCGAGCCTAACCTCAATAAAGTAGTGACGAGATAATGACAATACACCTACGTAAATACTTTGTACATATATATATATATAAAGCAGCAATATAACAAGTAGAACGATATAATATTTACTGGGAGGTGACATGCGAAATGGGAGATATCATAAAAATGACAAGTACGAAGTCACAAAATAACATCATCCTAAATAAGGAGCAATATAACCAAGGAGATCACTAAAACCGAAAATCAAACAAGGCAATGAAATGAAGATGGCACGGCATCACCCTTCGTGTTTTTACTCCCGTCCTCACCATGTAATATCATAGATAAAATGGCACGGCATCACCCTTAGAAACTACACACGAGTGAAAAACATTCATTCTTTAATGATTTTTAAAAAAGTCAATAAAAGTCAACCTTGGGCTCGCTTGGTCAAAACCCGAGATTCGGACCAAAATCCAATTGCTTATTCACTCCCGAGCCCATTTATGTAATTAGTTTCGAAATCCGGCCTCAATTTGAGGTATAAATTTTAATTTCTCAAAATCCCCAATTTCTACTTAAATTTCTAATTTCTACCATAAAAAAACTTAGATTAAAGGTTAAAATCAATGGATGTTTATGGAAATATAATGAAACAAGTTAAAATCTACTAACCTATGAAGTTGGGATGAAAAACCTCTTCCAAATCGCCTCTAGGCCGAGTTCAAACATGAAAATGGTGAAAATTGAAGAGAATCTCGGTTTTAGAGTGTTTAAATCATTGAACATTAGGTGTTCATCGCATTCGCAAAGCACCTGACCCGTTCGCGAAGCATCAGCGGCCAAAGGCTTCCGCATTCGCGAGATACTCTTCATGTTTGCGGAGGCTTACTCCACCCAGCCTTAGAGTTTGCGAGCCAAGGATCGCGTTCGTGAAGGTTAAGCCCCCAGTTACTTTGTGTTCGTGACCGTTTTCTCGCGTTCGCAAAGAAAGATTCCTCCCAAGTCTCATTTTTCCCCTTCGCGATCGCGAAGCACAAAGTATCAGACATCGGCAGATAGCTGAAACCAATAAGTTTCTAAGTTCAAAATGATCTGTAGCCTATCTGAATCACAACTGAGCCGCTCGGGCTCCAAACCAAACATGCACACAAGTATAATAACATCATACGNTACAAACCTCGGGGTCGTGATGGTGCCTAATGTCCACTTGCTAGGCAAGCCAACATTAGTTAAATAATTTACTAATTAAACAGTTCAAAACAGAATAATAATAATTATTAATGATGATTAAAGCTGAAATACATGAAATAAACCAATAACATAATGCGGTCTAACTCAACCCCAGAAGTATGGCGTCACAAGTACATGAGCAACTAAAAGTTTACAAGTATAGTTTGAAATACATACAACTGTTCGAATAAGACTCACCTCTAAGCACCGCTGGGACCAATATCAATATTTACAGAAGAAGTGCTGAAGTGTAGTATGATTACAACCGACCCAATATACTCCGTAAGTGTCGAGCCTAACCTCAATAAAGTAGTGACGAGATAATGACAATACACCTACGTAAAAACTTTGTACATATATATATATATATATATATATATATATATATAAAGCAGCAATATAACAAGTAGCACGATATAATATTTACTGGGAGGTGACATGCGAAATGGGAAATATCATAAAAATGACAAGTACGAAGTCACAAAATAACATCATCCTAAATAAGGAACAATATAACCAAGGAGATCACTAAAACCGAAAATCAAACAAGGCAATGAAATGAAGATGGCACGGCATCACCCTTCGTGCTTTTACTCTCGTCCTCACCATGTAATATCATAGATAAAATGGCACGACATCAGCCTTAGAAACTACACACGAGTGAAAAAGATTCATTCTTTAATGATTTTAAAAAAAGTCAACCTTGGGCTCGCTTGGTCAAAACCTGAGATTCGGACCAAAATCCAATTGCTCATTCACTCCCGAGCCCATTTATGTAATTAATTTGGAAATCCGACCTCAATTTGAGGTATTTCTCAAACTTCCCAATTTCTACCTAAATTTCTAATTTCTACCATGAAAAAGCTTAGATTAAAGGTTAAAATCAATGGATATTTATGGAAATATAATGAAACACGTTAAAATCTACTAACCTATGAAGTTGGGATGAAAAACCTCTTCCAAATCGCCTCTAGGCCGAGCTCAAACATGAAAATGGTGAAAACTGAAGAGAATCTCGGTTTTAGAGTGTTTAAATCATTGAACATTAGGTGTTCATCGCATTCGCAAAACACCTGACCCGTTCACGAAGCATCAGCAGCCGAAGGCTTCCGCATTCACGAGATACTCTTCATGTCCGCGGAGGCTTACTCCACCCAGCCTTCGGGTTCGCGAGCCAAGGATCACGTTCGCGAAGGGTAAGCCCCCAATTACTTTGTGTTCGTGACCGTTTTCTCACGTTCGCAAAGAAAGATTCCTCCCAAGTCTCATTTTCCCCCTTCGTGATCGCGAAGCACAAAGTATCAGACATCGGCAGATAGCTGAAACCAATAAGTTTCTAAGTTCAAAATGATCTGTAGCCTATCTGAATCACAACTGAGCCGCTCGGGCTCCAAACCAAACATGCACACAAGTATAATAACATCATACGAACTCTCTCGTGCGATCAAAACACCAAAAAAACACCCCCGAACATCAAAATGCATGAAATCTTCAAAGAAACTCAAGAACTTCCAAATTCATAACCGAGCGCTCGAGTCCTATCAAACTAAATCCGATTTGCACCAAATTTTGCAGACAAGTTTCAAATAGCAAAATGAACCTATACCAAGTCCCAAAACTGAAATCTAAATCCGGTAGCCATAAAACCAACTTACGATCAAATCTATAAAATATTTAAACCTTCAAGTTACTTGCTTTCGATAAATCAAGTTACATCAAGTAAGAGACTTTCGAATTCAATTTCGGGCATACACCCAAGTCTAAAATCACGATACAGATCTATCCGGATTCTCAAAAGGCCGACATTACCCAAAATATTGACCGTAGTCAACTCAAGTTATTTTTAAAGCCAAAAATTATGTTTTCTTCAAATTTTCAAATAAAATTTTTTCGGAAAAAGATACGAACAGTGCATGCAAAGTAAGAAATACTAAATAACGCTAATAGAGATCTTGGAATACGGAAATAAGGATTAGGACTCAAAATGACCTATCGGGTCGTCACAAGTACAAATGTTAAAAGCTAAATGTTGAGCGACTAAAATATCCTTGAAATATTGATAGACTTTTGAGCCCTTAAAAAGTTAAAGCAATTATATAATTAATAATTTAAAGATTGATATAGTTGTAATATTAAATATATGAATAGAACTCTTATCTTTCTTATGATTGTTGTGGCGGTACTAATATTGTCTCCCTTCCCTTTATCTCCCC
>AWOL01S0130086.1:4720-30507 GCA_000715115.1 Nicotiana otophora
ATCCTAATTCAGGATGGCTTAGACTTGGCGTTGCAAGGAAAGGAGAAGAAGCCGGATAAAATGACGGATGAGGAGTTTGCCGTCATAGACAAAAGGGCAAAAGCAGGTATCATTTTAAATCTCTCAAATGAGGTTTTACGTGAAGTTTCTATTGAAACCACAGCTAAAGGTATGTGGGAAAAATTAAAAACTTTATATATGAAAAGGACGGTGGAAAATAGACTTTACCCGAAGCAGAAGCTTTATACAATTCGTATGAGTGAAGGTACCTCTATTCTCTCTCATCTTGACACCTTTGATTCCATTCTTATGGATTTGAGTAATATAGATGCTGAAATTAAAGATGAGGATCAAGCTGTGTTACTGCTTTGTTCTCTACCCCCATCTTTTAAGCATATAAGAGATACTATGCTTTATGCAAAGGATAATATCTCTTATAAGGATATTAAATCTATCTTAAAATCAAAAGAACAGATAGATAGTGATATTACTGGGGAAGCTAGTGGAACTCAAGCGGAAGTTGGCTTGTTTGTTAGGGGCAAATCCGACTCCAATTCCAGATACAATAATTTAGAGTGTCGCTATTGTCATAAGAAAGGTCACAATATCTCTGAATGCTATAAACTGAAAAATAAAGAAAAGCACAAAGAAAGAAAAAATGAGCACAAAAATACTGACACCGCCGAAGCTAGTGTAGCAACTGATGAGGTTGAGGGAACTATATTTTTAGCAACTGAAACTAGTTTCAGATTAGACAATGAGTGGATTTTAGATTCCGGTTGTTCATATCATATGTGTCCTAGAAGGGACTTGTTTTCTACATATGATTCAGTTGCAGGTGGAGTTGTCTAATTGGGTAATAATGTTACTTGTAACGTTATTGCAAAGGTACAATTCGGGTCAAAATGCACGATGATGTGGTGAGAACTCTTACCGATGTTAGATATATTCCTGAGTTGAAGAAAAATCTCATATCTTTGGTCACTCTAGAATCCCTTGGGTGCAAATTCACTGGTGAAGGTGGAGTTCTGAAAATTTTTCAAGGTGCTCGTGTGATCATGAAAGCACACAAATCTGGTTCGTTGTATACTTTATTGGGATCAACTGTTATAGGCCCTACTACAGTTTCGGTATCAGATAATTTATCTGATTTTGATGGCATTAGATTTTGACATATGCCCATTGGGGCTTTTGCGGAGAAGGTGGAGCAAATTTACTATATCAGCCAAATTTAGGCCAAGGTAGAGATTTGTAATATGGCTAATATTTTATGACATTTGCCATGACATAATATCCATTATAATAAATTTGTGGTTCATGACATTTGCCATGACATAATATCCATTATAACAAATTTGTGGATCATGACATTTGCCATGACATAATATCCATTATTAGGCTAAGGATTTCTTGCTATAAATAGAGGAGTTTCTCCTCATTTGTAGATACACCAACAAGACTTGTCTTCAATTCTTGTTTCTTCCTTTCTTCCTTTATTAAGAGTGTTTTGTATGAGAGTTAGTGTTGGGAAGCACTTGTGTGAACCCTTTCTTTGGAGTGATCTTGTGAGGTTATTCTCTTAGGGTATTTGGGATTAATTAGAGTGTTTACTCTAANAACCCTTTCTTTGGAGTGATCTTGTGAGGTTATTCCCTTAGGGTATTTGGGATTAATTAGAGTATTTACTCTAATTTTGTACTCTCTTTTGTACTCTTATTGTTATAGTAAATTGCCCCTCTCCGTTTGTGGACGTAGGTCACTTTGATCGAACCACGTTAAATTTGTGTCTTCTTTATCTACTTTAATTGCCGTTGTTATCAACTTCTATTGTCTTTGTTATTGCTATTATACCGTTGTTTGACTATATTCCGCACTACCCGGATTCCCGATCCTAACACTTTTAATACATGCAAACCAACTCTCTTGCTAGCTGTACCTCAGTTACTACATTAAGTAATCTATATCTTTCTGTCCTTCGAATTAATTAAGTTGTGGTGAAATGTCACGCAACAACATCTCTTAATTCACTGACTAGTCCATTGCACACTGTTGTGTAACATCTATTTTATGATTATATTCAAGGATTTGGACAATTGCGCAAAATTGGACATGTTAGGCAACAGATTTACTCGTAGCCGTTAAATTTGATAGGATACTTGTGAATTCACTGCACATGGCATGGAATAGAGTGTAATACATGCATGTGTCAATACGAGAATACCTTAGACCTTATTAAAGATTTCGAGAGAGAAGGATATCTCTGTCATTTGGTTCGGTTGTTTCATTAGGAATTAGCTAAACTCGATATTATTATACCACGTTGAATGTCGTATAAGATAATACTGAAATCATCATGTTATAATAAAATAATTCCGAGAATACTTAAGTCAAAAACTCAAAGTCGAAAACTCCAACAAAACATGAGAGATAAAACAATCTTACATTTTATCCTTAAATGTTTTTCTTTATTCTTTGTACCAAACGACCCCCTAAGTAATAATCTTTTGTCAGAATAACATGCGAAATGGGAGAACATGAAGAAAAACGTGGAATTGTACCAACAATTTGCCTTCATTGTCGCCTGCGATTTCCCAAAAGCTAATATTGGAAAAACTTCGCACTTAACAAGAGAAAAGACGAAATTGTTTTAGCTGAAAATGATGAATGGATTTTGCGTGTGTAAAATGATTGTGGGAGTACGAGGAAAGAAAAGCCTGGCTTAGAAGAAAAACGGAAAAATAGTTGCAAGAAAGTCAAAAAAAATCTAGTATGACGATTATGGCATCGGAACTGAGTTATATGCACTAACAATATAAGAAAATTTTGTATTATCAATACAATCTAACTTGATATAGTAGTTTATTATTTTATAACATTGGCTTGCCAAGACATTGAAAAAGATTCTACTATCAAAAGCAGGTCATTGTAGGAGAATAATAGTCTGTGTTGTAAAGTTTCTCCAAATTCAAAAGTATTTTTATTATTTCAAAAAATGTATACTATTTTTTTTTAAAGTTGAAGTGTTTGCCTAAACTTTTAGAAAGAAAAAGTATTTTTGAATAGAAACAGAAGTAGTTTTGGATAAGATTAAAAAAGTAGTTTCTCACTAATAGCACTTTGAAAAGCATTTTTGACAAAAATACACTTAGAAATATTTTTTAAAAGTTTGGCCAAACATTAATTGCTGCTCAAAAATGCTTTTCAAATTAATAAACAAAAACACAAACTATTTTTCACCAAAAGTTCACTTCCCAAAATAAGTTAATTTTAGAAGCATGGTGTCACGACCCAAATCTCCCTCCGTAGGATTTCATGATAGCACTTA
The DNA here is from genome assembly GCA_000715115.1 of Nicotiana otophora. NCBI lineage: Eukaryota > Viridiplantae > Streptophyta > Magnoliopsida > Solanales > Solanaceae > Nicotiana > Nicotiana otophora. The sequence goes on from AWOL01S0130086.1 coordinate 8,046, forward strand.
GTCTCTAAGACTAGATAAGCCTAACATACATGAAAAAATAACAGAAATAATAATAGAATTGTTCAAATTTAAACTAATCAACTATCATAAAAGGACTCCACAATACAGCTGATAATAACTCCCAAAATCTGGTGAGACTGAGTCATAACCTCTACACGAATAACTGAACCAATCCCTAATACACCAGTGTCTAAGTAAAGAGTAAGCAATAGAAAACAAGAACAGAGGGTGGCTTCGAGGCATGCGGACACCGATATGTATACCTTGAAGTCTCTGATCTGAATGCGCTACTCACTAGTGCCTAGCCTAATATAAGGTACATGGATCTGCACAAAAAGATATGCAGAAGCGTAGTATGAGTACACCACAATGATACCAAGTAAGTATCAAATCTAACCTCGATAGAGTAATGACGAGGTCAGGTCAAGACACTTACTGAAATAAATAAAGAAGCTGAACATGTATGGTATAGTATAATAATGAAAACAAGGGAATGATACAATGAAGGAATACAACAACAAGATAAGCTACACTAAAAATAAGGCAATAAAGGTATCAAGGGAGGAACACATAATAAGAACACCAAGGAAACGATGCAGACAAACACAAGTGATGTAGATGAAAGATAACAACAAGAATCACGACCGAGATACCGCCTCGTATCTCATTTCACAATCACAATCACAATATTTCCTTATATCATTGCGAGAGCCTTACATTTAGTTTTGAAAAATAGCTACCCGCGTTTTATCCCACTTTATCGCACCGCGTGGCTTCAAATAGTTCCCCTACTAGCAACACGCGTATCAATCACACCTTATCTCACCGCATGTGTATCAAACCCTATCCTTATACCACCGCATGCGTATCAATATCACAACTCGCACCTCAAGTACCCAAATACTACAACTTGCCAAAACAATTAATAATAACAATGTTTTCATAACAAATAGCCTATGGCTCAACCACAATGTGTACAAAAGCCTCGACAATAACAACTGAAAGTGAATAACTCAACAAGAATGGTATTTCAATAATTTATAACTTTGCCACAATGTGATCACGACTTTTACAACTTTAACACAAAAACTCAACAGTAATATATTCCCAGAAATAACAACTTAAAGTAAGGTAACTCAACAATCAAATAATTAACAAGGCAATAAGGAAACAGTAACTTTAACTAAACATGTAAAGGCAAATAACAAGTAAGAGATGTGACAAGTACTAATAATGTCAAATAAAGCATGTAGGGATGGATTAACGATGATGGATATAACACGTTATGACAATTCGATTAAAGGCATGAAAAGAATCTACATAGCTTAAACCGGTCAATTACCATATATAGCATGTGTACCCATTCGTCACCTTGCATACACGACTTTCACGTACCACAAATGACACAAAAACAACTCCAATCCTAAGGAGAAATTCCTCTACATAAAGTTAGGCAAGATACTTACTTCAAACACGCTAACTCATTCCACTTATAAGTCTTTTCCGTGAATATCCAACTCTGAACGGCTCGAATCTAGCCAAAATAATATTATACCATATATACAAACCATAGGAAGTTATTCTGGATAATAAAGTTTTAATCTTTAAAGAAAATCAAAAAGTCAACCCCAGGTTCGCATCTCGGAACCCGACCAAACTTACAAAATTCGAACACCCATTCAATAACGAGTCCAACCATACCAAAATTATTCAATTCCGACCTCAAATCGGCCTTCAAATCCTCAAAATATAGCTTATCAAGTTTTCACAAATTTTTTCAATTTTTCCAACTCAAAACATTAATTAAATGATAAAAAAATAATGATGGGTTCATGTATAATAATCAAATCTGAATTAAAATCACTTACCCGATCAACTCCTTGAAAATCTCTCCCAAAATCGTCCAAAACCAAGGTCTTTAACTCAAAAGATGAAGAATGGGAACAAACCCTCGATCTGCCCCTTTTCTGCCCATTGGTTCTGTCTGCGGACAGTCAGCCGCTTCTGCGGCTCCGCAGAACAAACCCTCGATCTGCCCCTTTTCTGCCCAGTGGTTCTGTCTGCGGACAGTCAGCCGCTTCTGCGGCTCCACACCTGCAAAAAGTCCATCGCATGTACGGCTTTAATTTAAGCCATGGACTTCTGCATCATCGGACAAGAGACGCCCATGCGGCCACGCTTCTGCGGATCATTGACCTCTCATGCAGCGCATGACCGCACCTGCGGTACAATACCAAAGGCCCAGATTCCGCATTTGTGGTGCCTTCTCTGCTTCTACGGATGCGCATCTGCGCGCCACACTCCGCTCCTGCAGAGCCAGTGCTCCTGCCCAAACCTCAATTCTGCGGCTCTGAGGCCGCATTTGTGGTGTTGCACCTGCGGCGCAAGGTGTGATTGCACCAGCCTTAGCAGTGTTTCAGCAATCAACCAAGTCCAAAATGGTTCTGTATTCAATCCGAATCACATCCGGGGCCCTCGGGACCCCGTCCAAATATGCCATCAAGTTCCAAATCATATAGCGAACTTACTCAAGGCCTAAAATTATATCAAACAACATCGATTCTACAAATCGTAACCCAATTCAAACCTATTGAAATCATGAACATCCAACTTCCAAAACTAACGCCGATTCATACCAAACCAACATCATTTGACCTCAAATTTTGTGCACAAGTCATAAATGACACAACAAACCTATTCTAATTTCCGAAATCGGAACCCGACCCCGATATCAATAACGTCAACTCTCGGTCAAACTTCTCAATCTTCCAAACCTTCAACTTTCTAACTTTCCCCAATTCAAGCCAAAACGACCTACGGACTTCCAAATCAATATCCGAACACGTTCCTAAGTCCAAGATCACCATACGAAGCTATCAGAACCGGCAAAATTCCATTCCGGAGTTGTCTACACAAAAGTCAACCTCCGGTCAACTCTTTAAACTTATGCTTCCAACTTTGGGACTAAGTGTCCCAATTCACTCCGAACCTCACCCGAACCAAACCAACCACCCCGCCAAGTCACATAACCACAATATAACATAGAGGAGATAATAAATAAAGAAACGGGGCTAAATACTCAAAACGACTGACTAGGTCGTTACACTTGGCCAAATAGACTATAAATTTAGAATGCATGCATCTTATACTTTTAAGACATGAAAACAAACTTTTCTTGATGTACCTCAATCACTACACGATTAAAGCGTGTACTTCTCCCCTTCAAAGTTATTTTTATTTGGTATTTAAAACTCACTAGTCCGTGTAATTCAGATTTATCATATAAGATCTATTAAAAGAGAGAAAGGCTCCTTACCAGAAATCTTTCCTTTCATTCAAAGTTCTGCAAATTAATTAAGAAGTATTATTACCAATAATTTTTACGTAGTAAAATTCATGGATATGTCCATAAAAGTGGCAAAGACAGAATTAGAAAAGCAAAAAGTACGAAAAAACAAAAAAATTAAATATTTATGTATATTATATACACTACTCCCTTCGTTCTAGTTTATGAGACCTATTTTTTTTTTGGTCCATTCCAAAAAGAATGACTAATTTTTAAATTTGAAAATAATTTAGCTTAAATTTACAATTATACTCTTAATGAGAATTTTTTATAACCACACAAATACTCTAGGCCCCTTTTTACTTGTTTATGACCACAAATTTTAAAAATCTTCATTTTTTTCTTAAACTCCGTGCCCGTCAAACATGTTCACGTAAATTATGAATATAATTTGTCATTGAACTCCGCTCATGGATTCATTAATTGCACAACATGGGTATGCAGTTTGCAATAGGAAGGATTGTTACGTCAACGTCTCTCTTAGATTTAAGAACTGGTCCATTACACAAAAATGGGAGATGCTAGGCAATTGATTTACTCGTACTCATTACGTTTGACTTTTCATCTATATATGTAACTGCGGTAAAACTCTGAATTCACTTTTGACTGCACATGGCATGGAACAGAGTTGGATATAAAAGGAAGGGGTAAGGTTAATCCCTTTCTTCCTAATCTATCTAATACAAGCATCTATCAGTACGTTCGTAAAGTGAAGAAGAAAATTTTGTTTAATTTTTGTACTATAACCAGCTGTATTTAACGAAGTATTTGGACATGATTCAAATTGAAATTTGAAGAAATACATTTGAAATTATTGATGAAAAAGATTGTTTGGAAATTGTTTAACTTTATTCTCGTACAAAAATCCTAAGTTCTGGTCTAAATTTAAAGCACAATTCGAAAATTCTTGTTATCCTGTGATAACACGAGTGTAAAATTAATAAAAATCTTCTGCCAAGAAATTGCTAATTGGTTTAAAGGTGATAAAAGGCAAAAATACTATACTTTATAGAAATGTATCATAAATTAGAAAATTTAAAATTTATTTTGAATAATTATACTTTAAACTTCTCTTTTACCTTTTACGAGAAGTTTTTTCTGCTAGCTATAAAAATGTTATAATATTTTAAAGACCACAAATTTTTATAAATGTTATGACTTTAAAACCATAAATTTCAAAATCTTACTTTTTTCCTTAGTAACAATATTTTAATTGAGTTTAAATTATTGCCCATGTCAAAAATGCGCAAGCATGCACATACGTTAGATGAAGTTGGTACTCTTATGTCTTCTATATAACAAAAAGCAACAAGAAAACAAAAAAAGTGACAGAATCAAGTAATAGTACACACATTAAAACTTATTCAGAGTTCCCATATTCTCTTCTCTTTGACATCAAACTATAAGCAAAAAAAATGGAGTCACCAGTCACAGGATTAAGATGCAGAACAACAGGACCATCATTTCTAAAGCCAATAGATACAAAGAGGAAAGCCATTGAAGAGTACGATATGGTGCCTGTGGAAACAGAACCATTGAGTCCAACTGCTCGTTTGTTTCACGATCCAAATTTTGATGTCCATGTCGTTGCTATTATGGCCACAAAAACTCGGCTTTCACCACATCCTGTGAAGGAGAAGTTGGAGCATACTTTGCTTAAGCATCCTCGTTTCACTAGCTTGCTGGTATGTTCCTTGCAACATTTAACTATATTTACTATGTGTGTTTTGCATGTTCCCATTTACGTAGGAGTAAGTTTGCATTTGGACATAGATTTGATTGAAACTTAAAAAATGAGTTTTTGATGCTGAATTTTTGAAAGTTGAATTTGTGTTTAGACATGCATTTTATTTGAAAAAACTGTAAGAAAGAAATCTCTCTACCTGCTGCCAACGGTCTATCTTCGGAATTATCTGAATGGGTAGATCCTCCCATCCCATTTATTTTAGCGACTTATCCTAAGGTCCTCGCCAAGAGCTCCCTGGGAGACGATAGAGGAAGCAACCTGTCTGTTGAGACGGGGCGGCTTTTTTATTTCACAACAAGATCTAGACGATTATCCCTACCTTCATAGCTTACGAGTTTACGTCCATCCTTATTCGGGTACAGTTTCCTTTCTATTTCTCTCTTGTAGCCGTTACCCAAATTCACGCAAAATTTCACCCAAAAACTATCCTAAATCAGATTTTGGGAACTTGAAATTTTTTTTCAACTTTTTTTCAAAATTAACCATATTCCATGAAGAAATTTATTTATTTTTTATAAAAAAAAAATTGAAATCTATGACCGAACCATAGCTAAATGTCTCCAAAACTAGTTTTGAATGGCATACACTTCTGACTTCTAGTATTTTTTCGCAAGTTGTGGAAGATGTTACTGGATTTCATTTCCTTACTTGATTTTGTGCTAGCTTTATTTTTTCTTTGTTGCTTTGTTTCTCTTTCCAGCCTCTCTACCCTTTGGGTATACACACTACACTCCTCAGATTCCGTTTGTGAAATTTTACTGGATAGTTGTTGTTATTTTCCTTTCGAAAAGAAAGGAAAAAAAAACTCTTAAAGGGCAGGCATGATAGGCACTGATGTCTAATGTGATTGTTCCCTTAGCAGAACCAGAGAGAGAGAGATTCAGAAACTTCATCACATTTTTAAAATTATAAGTTCAAAATTTATTATTATTTATACACCTTAAATGTTCAAATTATATCATATTAATAATCTATATATACTTACAGTGTAATAAAACTTTACACTATCTTTGTAATTTACTGTTATAATCGGTCACTTACTATTTGTTTTAAATTATTATCAATATTGTTAAGTAAAGTTATCTGCAATTCTTTTTTATATGATCTGATTGTGTAATTAATAAAGTCTTACACCCTTGATGTATAAAATTTAAACTAAATAATAAATCAAGGTGACGTATAAAAGAGTCATACCTCGATCAACAGAAGATAAATGATGCCCTGTGAAATTCCTAGTAATCAGCATCTTTAAGGGTGCACGACATGTATGCTTCCTCATTTCCCAGTCCTTACGTATTGTACTAATTGGTTTTTATTTCCAATATATTGCTAAAATTAGCGGTATCTGTTTTACACCAAAATATGTTGTATTTAAAGTGCTTGTGCTTGGTACCGCAATAATTGGGTAATCCATCCTTATGTAGGTCCTTTTCTCAAAGGACTAACATATGGTTCTATATTTAGGAGTGTTTACCACATAACCAAAGTAAATCCAATTCAAAGTTGGGCCAATTTGGGCAATCATCAATCTAGTTTATCCACAAAAAATTATTAAAATTTTAATTTTTTTGGGTCTGGTTGGTTATAGAACGAAAAAGCTTAGCCAGTTTTGAGCAAATCTTTTTGTAATTTTTTTTATTTTATTGAGAAAATGACACTACATAGCCGCACTCATAATAATAGTCGAAAAATATATTTTTTTCGTACGTATATACATTTGTATATTTTATATACAAAAAATATACAAATTTTATACACTTTTGCGGTTACAAAATGTAAATATTTTTTGTCGCGGGCTAAAAATGATATTTGCCTTTTTTATTTTCATTAAAAGAAAAAGTTTAGTTAATTTGATCTGGTGATTAAATAAATTACAAAAGAAAAAAATAACAAATAAAAATAATTTTGAGTTGAGTAGGTTAGGTTATGACTCATCGTTTATCTTAAATTGATTCCCCATTTTGACCAAAGAAATTTTTTGATAGATTATGATCCAACTCATTTATTAATTCAATCCGTTTTAATCTACCGAGATGATCATAGAAGGAAGTGTTTACACATGCTGCAAGCTAAGTAAACCTATACACACTTAAAATGTATACTAAGTAGTAGTAACAAATTTTATGTACAGGTTGTGGATGAAAATAATTCAGCAGACATGAAATGGGTGCAAACAAAAGTTGATTTGGAGCAACATGTTATAGTACTAGAAGTGGACGAAGATCAACTGACCGAATCACCAGAAAAGTTGGTGGAGGATTATATTTACAACCTTAGCAAAACCAACCTTGACAAATCGAAGCCACTTTGGGACCTTCACATTATCAATGTCAAAACTGGCGATGCAGAGTCCGTGGCATTGCTCCGAGTTCACCATTCTCTTGGTGATGGCACCTCTCTTATTTCTCTTTTACTCGCATGCACTCGCCAAACTGCTGATCATCTCAAGCTTCCTACTATTCCAACCAAGAAACGGAGGCCTACTCCTTCAGGTTTCTTCATTACTTTAATTATGATATTTTTTTGAAGTGACATATGGTCGAGTTACGTTATTATATCTTAGCAAGTCAAATCAACAAATGAGTTATAACTTGATTCAGTTTGAATAGGTTAACAAGAATTGGATCAAGATGGATCAAATCACTTGTCATAAAATTCAACCTGCTCGACCTGTCATTCTTTTTTATTTTGCCTTTTCCAAAAAAAAAAAAAAAAACCTTTGATTTTGTATGTTTAGGTTTGGATTGCATTTTGACTTGTCGGGTTTACCTTATTTATTCCATCTTGACCCAAATGTTTAACGGGTCATTTTGGATTCAAATTGTTAGATCAAGTAAACAAACGGATAATAACCGAACTCGTTTAAAAATTGGGCAAGTTATTAAGAAATGAATTGATTTTGCCACTTTCATTTTCTTATCTAAAATATGTACACTAACAAAAGAAATACTTTTACACTATTAGTGTCGTAAGTACTAAGGGGTCGTTTGGTAGGATGTATTAGGGAAAAATAATATTCCCTCTGTTCCAGTTTATGTGAATATATTTTCTTCTTGGTCTGTTCCAAAAAGAATGACCCCTTTTTAAATTTAGAAACAATTTTGATTAAACTTACAATTCTACACTTAATGAGAAACTTTTATAACCACACAAATACTCTAAACCTCTTTTTGACTTGTTTAATACCACAAATTCCAAAAGTCTTCATTTTTTCTTAAACTTCGTGCTCAGTCAAATAGGTTTACATAAATTGGAACGGAGAGAATATATATTAGCTTTGGTATTATTAATACCTTACTTGGTAGTGTTTTTCAATCTATGTTTAACTAATACATGTATTGGTTATATACCATATTTGGTATTATTATATGTATAATTAATACATAACAAATCATGGCATTAGTAATATCATAGTTTTCAGTACATGGATAAGCATGTATACACCCCTATGCAATGTATGTTATTTTTAATATACCAAACTAAATAGTGGATAAAAAATAATCTCACCACAACTAATCCAGCAATACTAATACACCATGTTTAGTACTATATTTATACACCTTGCCAAACGACCCCTAACAGAAAAGGAGGCCTACTCTTTCGCAGGTTATTCAGAAAAGGAAAGGTCGTTCAAGTTATGGCAGTATTTGGGAAAATTTTGGCTTTTCATCAACGTGATACTCAATACTATGGTGGATCTTTTGATGTTCATAGCCACAGTCATCTTTTTTAAGGATACAAAAACTCCAATGGCGGCTCCGCCTAATTCTGCGTTTAACGGGAGACGAATAGTTCACAGGATAATCAACTTGGATGATTTGAAGTTGGTGAAAAATGCTATGAATGTGGTAAGCAATTTGGACATTATAAATGAATAAAGTTGATATATATTTGTTATTAAAGTTAACTGATATTGTTGCATGCATTTTCTCCACAGACTATAAATGATGTTGCCCTGGGAATAACACAAGCTGGTTTATCTAAATATCTCAACAGGAGATATGGTATGTTATTTAGTCACAAATTCAATATTTAAACTTTTTGAGTTTAATTTTTATGCTCTCATGATGGAACCCAAACATTTCCGCAAGGTTCTAATTTTAATATTTGTTAAAATTTTAGTAACATTCATCAATTTGCTTTGCTCCATATAAAAAATACTGGGTTCAACTAAACCTGTTCATTATACGGTACATTCGTCTCTGATTTTCACTACATTTCCGACTATTTACAGCCGTTGGTAAGGAAGATAAGGGAGCCACTGAGAGAAACAACAATCTTCCCAAGGACATTCGACTACGATCATGTCTTATTATAAACCTAAGACCCTCTGCAGGAATTGAAGTAAACTTTATTCTGCTATTGTTAGTATTATTATTATTATTGTGAAGTCGTATAATGACATGAATGAAACAGGATTTAGCTGATATGATGGAGAAGGGCACAAAACAAAAGGGAGGTTGGGGAAATTGGTTTGGTTATGTGCTCTTACCTTTCAAGATAGCATTGCGTGATGATCCTTTAGATTATGTTAAAGAAGCAAAGGCAACAGTAGATCGCAAAAAACGCTCATTTGAAGCTTTGTTCACTATGATGTTAGCTGAATTACTAGTCAAGATATTTGGTGCCAAGGTATATGCATATTTAAATTCAATAAAATTTAGTGAACTTCTATCCAGTGAATTCTTTTCGAGTTACTTAAAAGATAACTATATATAACTTTACATAATAAGTGTAACTAATTTATTAAAACAATAAGGCAGACAACTTACCACAATCAGTTAAATTACACTCATAGCATAAAAACCCTTTGAACTGTCGTCAGTGTATATATAAGCTTAATCCTTTAATATATGGTTGAGGTTGTATACGCCGAAAGTATAAAGAATTTTATACTATTAGTGTAATTTAACCGGCTATATATACGGGTTATTACCGTAACTTTTTAGTTACCATATCATTCTATGAAAAGTTATTAATTGTTATAAATAAATTTAACCTAATGTTACTTTTATTTTTGATAGGTAGCTACACTAGTGACTGTGAGAGCATTCTCACATACAACAGTATGCTTCACCAACTTGGTTGGACCACAGGAAGAAATTGGGTTCTGTGGCAATCCCATTACTTATCTGGCTCCAGGTTCTTATGGGCAGCCAAGTGTAAGTACTGATCAACTCTACTCTTAAGGCATTTGCTCTTTATAAGTACTAATTTGGAGATTAATTAATACGTAGTTAAATATTGTTATGTTGCCAAAATACTATCAAGAAGCATGATATGGGTAATTGTAGATAGAATTGATTTAAACTCGTGTTTACATCAAACTAATGAGCAGGGGCAGGGCTACAGTAGTTGGGTGCGGGTTCGGGCGAGCCCAATGACTTTTTCCGGAACTCTGTATTTGTATTGAAATATTTACTAAATCTATATAAATATATACTGTCAAACCCAGTAACAAAAGGGGTCTTGGTTCAACGGTAAGGGTTGTAGGTTTGTTGGAAAAAATGGGGGTTCGATTCTTAAAATTTAGAACCCACACACTTCAAATCCTAACTCCGCCTTTGTTAATGAGAGTAAGGTATGTCTTTCGTGCAGTCATTTAATAGTATCGTTTAAATATAGTTAGGTGATTTATATTCTTACTTTAATTTAACTCCGCTCATTCAATTTTACTTATTCAGTATTCTAAAAATAGATTTTCGCTTTTACTTGTCACTTTTAGCATATCAAGAGAAGACAATTTCTTTTTTCCAGTTATACTCACAATATTAATTACTCATTTCAAATAATTTTCTCAAATTCATTAAAAATATGTATCAATTAATATGAGTATCATGGTAAATTATACAGTTCATTTATTATTTCTTAAGGGGTGTGCAAAATTCATAGTGGACAAGTAAAAGTGAACGGAGGGAGTACTAACTATCAAGATTAAATTGCATATGTTGGTGTAAATACTAGGTAAAGATAAGTTTTTACCTTAATTATATTGCATGAGTCCAAGTCCTAAACAATGGAAAATCACCTCTAAAAGCCTCTTTAATTTTGGTTCTTGAGCCTATAATTAAAAGGGGACCCGAGGGGGTGTTTGATAAGTGGAAATGTTTACAACATAAAAATCTTAATCTCGCTTTCCCTTCCCATATATATTTTTCATAGAGGAAATTGATATAAGGGGACTGTTTTTTTACCTAATTAGTTGAAGAGTTCAATTTATGTGAGTTGATAGTATATAGATTTCTTACTTTATCAGGTTAAAATAACCTTTACAATAGGTAACTGTGTGTTATAAGCCGTTTTTGATAATTTACTTACGTACTATAATTGGCTAAAATACATCAATAACACATTTTTCCATTAATTGTAATTCTAGGCACTGATGATCAATATCCAAAGCTATATCAATAAGATGATCATCGTCGTATCTGTTGACGAAAGTGCTATTCCTGATCCACAACAGCTGCTTGATGATTTCGAAACTTCTTTTAACCTTATAAGAGATGCTGTGATTGAAAGAGGGCTTGTCAAGAATCTGAAATGAACAGGAAATCCAACCAAAAAAGGTTATATGAACATTATTTATATTATGTTTTAGAACTTTGCATTCACCAGCTATTATGTATTGCAACTAATTCTCTCCACTATTATATTCCTTTTAATTTGATATCGAAGACATAGTACTATAGTTTTTTTATGAGAGTGCATTTAAGTTAATTTTATTCATATCGATATATTTCTATAAGTGTAAACTCTCTAATTTTCTGAATTTACTGAAGGTTGATGTTTGGAAAATCACACACATTAGACGACTCTTACCCCATGGCCAAACCAGTGTGGCACCTATTTCCTTGACTTGAAATATATATAGTTGAACTATGTTAAATAATATTTATATATTTATACGAAATCAACATCCGCTCGGCCAAAACGAATAATAAACGCTAAATCATTGACCCAACATCTTTGTAACCAAAAAACAAAAAGAAACCCACCTGTCACATTCTTCGCAGCGAACCAACTCATGAGAATCCCAAATAAATTTTTCTTTTCAGAATCACCCTGTAAGCACGTAATTTTTGACCCGCACAATTTTTAAAGTTGTTTTTAGTATTTTTTAAATATTTATTTGAGTTTTATAGAGTTTTAGTATTTGTTTTTTTACTTCAATTACAAATTGAAAACAAAAAATTGTTTCATTTTATAATATTTCTTATCTTGTTACATATTTCTATTAGTATTTTATATTGCTATGCTTTTAGCCTTATTTTAAGTTTAATCTTTGAAAATACAAAAAAAATAGACTTATATTTTAATATTCGAAACTTTAATATATAGTTTCTTAGTGTTTTGCAATTAGAATTATTTTATTTAATTAGCATGAATTAACAGTAATTGTACTCTTATTCTTAGACAAGGTGGGTTGCTCTGATGGTAAGCACCCTCCACTTCCAACCAAGAGGTTGTGAGTTCGAGTCACCCCAAGAGCAAGGTGGGGAGTTCTTGGAGGGAAGGATGCCGAGGGTCATTTGGAAACAGCCTCTCTACCCCAGGGTAGGGGTAAGGTCTGCGTACACACTACCCTCCCCAGACCCCACTAGTGGGATTATACTGGGTTGTTGTTGTTGTTGTTGTTGTACTCTTATTCTTAAGAGAAAGAGAATTGATTTTGGGTTGTACATGGCCTTGATTTATAATTCAAAGAAGGCCGAATTTCGTGTATCCATTAGCACAATCAGTCCCAACCCGCTGACCCACCAGCTGACCCAATCCACCACCCCATTTCCAATTCTAAATCTCAGCCATTCACCCACTTAGATCCAATGGCCACAACTCTTTCACACCCCATATATAACCTAATATCCTCCAAACCCTAACCTTAATTCCCTAAACCTAGCAGCCGCACCACACCTCTCTGTCGCCCCGAAACTCGTCGAAAAACTGATACCAAATTGAGGTATCACTTCAATGGAACAGTAAACTAGTAACAGAAATGAGAGAAGAACAGAAGAGTTGGTCAAGGAGGAAGCAAAATATATAGAGAAGAGAGGAGAAAGAGAGGAGTTCAATCATATACCAATCTTAATGCCTTTACATTTTATGTATCTCCTATAATAAGATAGTAATAAACCTAAAATGCTGAAATAAAAAGAAAAGGAAATACATACATGCTAAGTGTGTGACACAAATAATAACTACTTTTCCCGCCAAAACGTGTGCAATTAATTTTCGAAAGCTAATGGCTAATACTTGTATCAATACCCCTTGGTTGAACAACACCCTTGTCCTCAAGGGTGAAGGAAAGGAAACGAGCTTTAAGTGCAAAATCTAATTCCTAAGTGGCATTGGTGGCGTCCAGTCCAGCCTATTTAACCAAACACTGAGCAACAACCTTGTTTCCCTTATTGATAGGTCGTCTTTCCATAATCAACTCAGGAGCAGGGCATAATTGACTAGCCAAATCAACTACAGGAGGATGTATAATTTCATAGGGACTTCATAACAAAACTTGAGCTGTGAGACATGAAATGTGGGGTGGACCAGAACTTCAGGTGGGAGTAACAGTTTGTAAGCAACAACTCCAATTTTCTCAATTATAGGATATGGTCCAAAGTAGCGAGAAGTCAACTTGTGATAGGGAAAAGAGGATAAGAAAGGCTGTCTGTATGGTTGAATCTTGACAAAGACCCAATCACTAACTTGGAATTACCTGTCGGACCTGTAGGCATTAGCTTGAGCTTGCATTCTGTTGTGCTCGAGTGAGATGAAACTTAGCTAGTTGGAGCTTGAACTCACGAAGCAGAGAAATGTCCTCAATAGACTTGACCTCTGAATCCCCTGGTAAGTAAGGCAAATGTAGTGGTGGTGGATAACCATAAAAAAGCTCAAAAGGTGAAGTTTTAATAGCAGAATGTGGGCTGGTATTACACCACCATTCAGCTAAGGCAAGGAAGAAAGACCAGTCAGAAGGTGAGTCAGTGCAGAAACAGCGGAGGTAAATTTCTAAACAACTATTAAGCACCTCTGTCTGACCATAAGTTTGAGGATGATAAGCAGTGAAGGTGTTCAAGGTAACTCCTTGAGCAGTAAGAAATTCTCTCCATAAGGAGCTAATGAAGATGGGGTCTTTGTCACTTGTAATGGAAGCAGGAAAACTATAAAGTTTGAAGATATTATCCAAGAAAATAGGGACAAGGGACTGAGCAGTATAAGGGTGAGCCAAAATAATAAAGTGTGCAAGTTTGGTGAGTCGATCAACAATGACCCATATAACTGTTTTGCCTTGAGACTTAGGCAAGCCTTCTATGAAATCCATTGTGATGTCTGTCCAAGGAAGAGCAGGAATAGGCAAAGGTTGGAGAAGGCTAGGGGATGCACCAGTGTCATACTTGTTTCTTTGGCACACGGAACACTTGTGAACAGAGGTCATAATGTCAGTTCTTATCCCCTTCCAATAAAATAAGTAAGAATCTTCCTTATAGTAGCATCAATAACAGAATAACCCCCAAGAAGAAGTGGAATGTCAAAGTGTGAGTATTTGTTGTCTCAAAGCAGCATTATTACATGCCTAGCAGTTTGCCTTTCCTTCTAAGCTGATCATTCACCCAAGTGAAGTGTTTCTAAGGCTGCTATTGTGATGAAGTAATCAAGGCCTTCAATTTAGGATCTGAATGCCAACTAACTTGAATGTCTTTTCACAAGTCAGCTTGAACTGAAGAAAGGAGCATGGCCATCAGTGATGCTCCCTGAACTCTGGATAGGGAATCTGCAATTACATTCTCCCTTCCCATTTTATATTGGATTTCAAAATCAAAAGGCAAGAGTTTATCTAACCACCTAATCTGAGAATCGTTGTGGAGCTTTTGTTCTAAAAGATATTTAAGTGCTTTTTGGTCAGTTCTGACAACAAAGTGTTGGCTGAGAAGATAATATGACCATTTGGTCACAACAAAGAACAATTCAAGAAGCTCTCTTTTATATATAGACAATGCAGCATACCTGGGAGTCAACCCTTTATTAATAAATGTTATAGGATGATTGTTTTGCATAAGGACAACACGAATACTAGATCCACTAGCATCAGTCTCAACAACAAATGGTAAGGAGTAATTGGGCAAGGCCAGAACAGGTGCAATAGTTGTCATACCTCCTTTTTATGGGGAAAAGAGTTTTTCCACTTTAAGTGACATTATTGAAATAAGATTATTTTATTTAATTTAAAGAGTCGCCACTTGAAATATTTGTTTACGGTGTCTCAAGTCACCATTTATTTTAAAATTCCAATTCAAGAAAATTGATTCTGTTTTAAGTCTGGGAAACACAGAAGACTGGGTAAGGAATTCTGTTAACCCGGGAGAATGTGTGTGGCACTCTCGAGTTCCGTAATTCTGTCACTGTCACTTTAATAATTATATTTGGCTTAACTAATTCTGGATATTTTATGTTCTAGGGAAATTTATGCACTTTTACCTTAAACCGCTTTTAATTGCTTGATTATTAGTAATTATGGAATTATCTAGAAATGAATCACGCGTACATGTATTCGTTTTATTTGGTATGTCAAGAATCATGTCATGCATACGTGTACACAATTAATAATACTTTATTATTTTTAAGATTATTTTTCAAAGTCACGTGAACGCATACTTTGCCTTTAATTTGGGAAATCATAACTATGTCACGCGAACATGTACATAATCACGACAATTGATTGGTTAACACGCGCTTAAAGCATAGTGGCGTATTCAGGGTATTCCATTTATTCTTCCTAATCTAATTTGAGATTATTGTGAAGGCCATGATTCATGGATATAGAGTTGTTTGGAAGTCAAGAAATATTTTAGCTATTTGGAGTATTGACAAGTTATTCACATTAAAAAACGGGTTTACAACTTACTATTCTATCTTTGATGTTGTGAGATATTTACCTATTAATTTACAATGGATGGCTAGCCAAGATCTTATTAATGACGGGCCACTAGAATTATTCTTATTTAGCTCAAATGCTTTTCAATTCTTGAAAATGCGCTACAGCCCAATCAGTAAAGTGAGATTAATGAAAATCACATTGAAAACCAAGTTATTCTCTACGGCCCATTGCAGACCAATTGTTCAGTCTAAAACTAGTTCATTTGGTATAAGATAATAGAAAATCAATTAAAACTAAGTAGAATATGATAACATGACCCAGTAATTAAACTCCAATAATTAGTTTTACTCACCTAGATTTAATTCATGATAAAGAACATTGACAAAATAAATGTGAAAGCTCATCTAAAATTCTAACAAGGTGAACTTACATAGACAGGGAATTACATTCATTTGTACACTTAACAAGAGGTCCAATTAAGATCAACTAAGATAAATGTCAAAAATTACTCTAACAAATAGGTGATTATATCAACTCAAATTAAAGCCATAGACATGATATCAAGCATTTGAACAAAAACTTATGATCTTTAAATTCAAGAAAAAAACATTAAACAAAGTTACATATTTAACAAAGAAAGTGAAGTAACGGACCTTCAAAGCTTTCCTTTTAACAAGCAAAAACGGATAGACTATGAACCAAAATCCACCGGAGCTTTAGCTCGACCTCGAACTTGACGGAAATGGAGAGACAAAGTCGGAACCTTACTATGTTTACGAGGGTACTTCAAGGATATTTTTAGGCTTGAATTTGGGACATTTTTGAAAGAAAGATGAAGAAAAAAAGATTTGTTTTTTCAATTCCCTCCTCTCTTTCCTCTCCCTTTCTTCTCTCTTTTTTCTCACATTTTCTCTTCTATTTATAGACAAACTTTTGAAATTTTTTTCAGATTTTGTTCAAAAAAAAAAAGAAATTTCCACTTCCCATTCCCTTTTTTTGTTAATTCCCCACCTTTCTTTACTTTTGTTTTTTAATTTTCATCTTCCTTTACTTTTTTTTCTAATTTTCACTTTCTTTTGCTTTTTTTAATTTTAATTTCCACTTTCTTTTACTTTTGTTTAAAATTTCCACTTTCCTTTACTTTTATTTTTTTAATTTCCTACTTCCCCTTTTCCTCATATTTTATTCCCACCCGAATTTGTTGTTTTTAAAAAAAATTATTTAATTTTTCGGGTTTTTTTAAAAATAAAGATAATAATAATAATAATAATAATAATAATAATAATAATAATAATAATAATTGACCTTTTAAGTTTTTTAATTTGTTTTTACCCTATAAAAAAGGTGAAATAAAGCTAAAAATTATAGATTAAACTCCTAAAAATATTTACATAGTAGAAGGTGATAAAATTTAAATATGGTAAAATTTTAGGTGCTCACAGTAGTGAGTACCAGTTTGAGCTCAACAAAGGCTTGTGTAGAAGCCTCAGTCCATAGAAAAGTATACTTCTTCAGTAGGTCTGTTAGAGATCGACTAATAAGACCATAGCCTCTGATAAACTTCCTATAGTATCCAGCTAACCCAAGAAAGCCTCTTAATTGCTTCACAATTGTGGGAGTAAGCCAGTGCCTGTCACGACCCAAAGGTCACTAGTCGTGATGGCACCTAACTCGACTCGCTAGGTAAGCCAACTAACAGACAATATAATCCAAATGAAATTATAGAAAAATAGTGAAGAATTATCTAGACATTTACAAATTAACCCAAGAACTGGTAGTACAAATCATGAGTTTTTAAGACTTAGAATTTATAAAGCTGATACAAATAATTACACGATATGTTTGAAAGCTATATAAACAGATTAACAAAATCTAAAGCCATTAAGGACAAGTGGCATGCATATCCGGAATGCATGAACATCTTCAAGTTCAGCGCCTATAACGACCCGACCGGTCGTTTTAAGAGTAATAGCTCTGATCCCCTATTTACCACTTCTCCCATAGCTATTTCTGTTATTGTGACTTGCCGAGAGGTTTTGTTTTGGTTTTTGGAGTGTTTTGGGACACTTCGTCCCTAAATGGAGGTTTAAACTTTAGGATTTGGACCGTAGTCGGAACTGTATAAAGACGACTTCGAAATGAAATTACGTCGGTTCTGTTAGTTTTGTTAGGTGATTTTGGACTTAGGGGCGTGTCCAGATTGTGTTTTGGAGGTCTGTAGCTCAAATAGGCTTGAAATGGCTAAAATAGAAATTTAAGTTTGAAAGTTTTGACCGGGGAGTTGACTTTTTGATATCGGGGTTAGAATCCAGTTCCAAAATTTTTTATAGCTCCGTTATATCATTTATGAATTGTGTGCAAATTTTGAGGTCAATCGAACTTGATTTGATAGGTTTCGATATTGAATGTAGAAGTTGTAAATTCTTAAGTTTCATTAAGCTTGAATTGGGGTATGAATTGTGATTTTAGCGTTGTTTGATATGATTTGAGATTTCAAATAAGTTCGTATGATGTTTTAGGACTTGTTGGTATTTTTGGTTGAGGTCCTGAGGGCCTCGGGTGAGTTTCGGATGGTTAACGGATCAAAAGTTGGATTTAAACAGCTGCTGCAAAAGTTGATGCAATTTTCTTCTGCTGGAAATGCAGAAATCGAGCCCAGGATTGAAGCCTAGAAATAGAGCCCAGGGTCGAAGGCCAGGGTCGAGGGCCAGGATCGAAGCCAGGGTCGAGGCTCAGGATCGAGGGCCATGATCGAGGCTCAGGATCGAGGGCCATGATCGAAGGCCAGAATCGAGGGTCATGATTGAAGGCCAGGATCGAGGGCCAGGATCAAAGCCATGATCGATGCCCAGGATCGAAGGTCAGGATCGAGGCCCAGTATCGAGGGCCATGATCGATGGCCCTGATCGAGGGCCAGGATCGAGGCAGGAATGAGGGTTGCTGTAACGACCCGTTTTAAGAAATTACGCTCCGTCTAGTGACTTAAAATCTCGAGAAGCTTCACAATAGGTATTATGACCCACATGTGTGGTCGAGTTTGGTTTTCGGAAGATTCAAAATTTAATTTAAAGAAAAATTCTCATTTTGAAGCTTAAATGAAAAGAGTTAACCGGGGAGTTGACTTTTAAGTAAACGGCCCCGGAATGGAATTTAGATGATGGAAATAGCTTCGTATGATGATCTCGGACTTAGGCGTATGTTCGGATTTGGATTTGGAAGTTCGTAGGACAATTCAACACATTTTGGCGAAAGTTGAAAAATATAAGATTTTGGGAAAGTCCGACCGAAGGGTAAATTTTTGATGACGAGGTCGAATTTCCATTCCAGAAATGGGAATAGCTCTCTTACGTCAATTATGACTTGTGTGCAAAATTTGGAGTCATTCCGGATTGATTTGATACGTTTCGACGTGAAATATAGAATTTGAAAGATTTGAAAACTTATAATTCGATTCGATGCGTGATTCGTAATTTTGGCGTTGTTTGATGTGGTTTGAAGCGTCGACTAAGTTCGTATTGTATTTTGGGACATTTTGGTATAATTGGTTGAGGTCCCGGGGGCCTTGGGTGGATTTCGTAAGGTTAACGGAGCAATTCGGACTTGGAAGAAGCTGCTGGAAAATGGCAGCAGCCGTTGGATTCGCACCTGCGGAATTTTGGGCGTAGGTGCGACCTCGCAGAAGCAAGCTGGGCAGAGCTGGAGGAAGGTCGCAGATGCGGACAATCTTCCGCACTTGCGCAATCGCAGGTGCGATGGTTGCTACGCAGAAGCGATGAGGCAGCGCAGAAGCTGAAATGCTGCGCACCTGCGATCAGCGCAGAAGCGGAAATGGCTCCGCAGGTGCGAGCTTGTGGCTGGGCAGTGATCATTGCAGATGCGCATCTTGGCTCGCAAAAGCGAGGACGCAAATGCGGAAAATCAGTCCGCATGTGCGAAACTGGGCAGAATGTTAAGGATAAAAAATGGTCATTTCGCCATTTTTCGACTAGGATTTTTGGAGCTCGGATTTGGACGATTCTGGAGGGATGTTTCACAAGCTTGGTTGGGATAAGTGTTCTATATCCTAAAGTTATTATATTTCATGAAATCTATGATTATATTCATCATTTAGTTCGGATTTAGATGGAAAAAATCAAGATTTTTACAAAATCTTCCAAAAACGAAAATTTAAGATTTGGAGGTCGAGTTGTTATTGAAATTCAATAAAATTGGTATGGTTGAACTCGTATCGGAATGGGTATTTTTATTTCATGAAAAGTATGTCGGGTTCCGAGGGGCAGGTCCCGCGTTGACTTTTGTTTACTTTTCGAAATAAATTTTTTAAGTCGACGTATTATTATCCGAAATTATTTCCCATGAATTTTAATGAAGTTATACAATTAATTTGGATAGATTTGAGCTGTCCAGAAGTCAATTCAAGCAAGAAGGATATTTTGGAATATCGGCCTAACTTCAAAAAGGTAAGTGTCTTGCTTAACCTCGAGTGGAAAAATTACCCCTTATGCATTGAGTCTTATGTGCCATTTGTAAAATGTGAAAAGCCGTGTACGCAAGGTGACGAGTACGTACTTGGGCTTATACATGCAAAGTTTACTGAAATAAAGTCTTAGGCATTATTGCGTAGTAAATTGGAAAATTGTGAAAAATTATTAAATCATCTATTTTCCATGCCTAAATCCTTATTGTTGAATTTGTTTTTATATGATAAATTGATGTGATTGTCACTTGAAATATTTATGAAATTTCGTGAGTATTGTTGGTTTAATATTTCTTGGAAATTAATTCCAATATGAATCTTCTTATGCAAATAATTAATTTAAGCGAGCTTAAGAATAAGTGTTAATATAATTATCTAAATTTGCATTAATGAAGGTTTTGCTTTATGCTGAGTAATTTCTATCTCTATTGATTATTTTTGGGTGTTATATATATTGTGTGGAGCCTTGGGCTATTTGTTGTGAAATTAATTAATTTTGTTCTATCTTTGAAATTTGGTTGTGGCCATTGAGCAAATTGTGATATGAATTGATTTTAATATATTGTCGTGTTAATTTCCCGTGTAAATTGTTGTGTTGTGTGAGTTACTATTTTGGGAAGATAAGGGTGGCATTTCACTGTTGATATTATGTGGGTATAAGGGTGACATTTCACTGTTATTGTGTTTGTTGGAATATTGTCTGGGCGGAGTGATAAGGGTGGCTAAAGGAACGATAAGGGTGGCAATATGAGCGATAAGGGTGGTTATTGATATTGTTTGGGCGGAGCAATAAGGGTGGCTATAGGAGTGATAAGGGTGGAAATATGAGCGATAAGGGTGGCTATTGTCAGGGACGACATGTGATGATGTGGGATTGTGGTGTTGATAATTTTCCTGTGATGTTGTGATTTTCTTGTGTTTATTTCTATACCTTGTGCAACTTGTCTTGTTGTTGGTAAATTGATAACAATCTGATTTATGTTGAAATTGAAAGCCTGTGGCTATTCCCAGGCGGATTATAAAATAAAATGTGGGCACGAGGTGCCGTGAGTAAATAATGAGAATATTTGGCATGTGAATTGTCTGTGCAGTTGTGATATGAAATGTGGGCACGAGGTGCTGTAATGAAATGATAATGATATTTGGCACGTGAGTTGTCCGTGCAGTTGCGATATGAAATGAGGGCACGAGGTACCGGGAAAATATGATGATTTAATTATGGGCACGAGGTGCCGAGGAAACATGAAAAATAGGTCGAGACCCGTATTTATGAAAAATATAAAAATGGGCTGAGACCCGTATTTTTATGATTTTGAAATGAGGTGTCACATGGTGATTTTTAATTGAAAGAATTATATTCAAAATATTTATTTGGAAGGATTTTTATTCAAAAAGAATTATATGTGTGAGCGTGTGATTTTCGCCCAACTAAAATATCCCTATAGAAATTCACAAATAGATTTTTTCTTAATTGTTTTTAGTTTTATAGAATTTGTAGGAATTTTGGTTAACAGTTGCTTGCATTTAGTTGCATATTTACACGCTAAAATCATAAGAAAAATGCCAAAATATCTAAAGTATTTCGTGCATAACATTTTAGGTCTAGTTGCATTTAAGATTTAATTGCATGATTTAATTGCATTATTAAACGAAAATCACAAAACATATGAGCCGTTTTACATTGTTTAGCTTTAAATTGCAATTAAGTAATTCTTCCTTCATTAGTCTAAATTACTTAATGGTAAAATAGATAACTAGGTTTATTCCTACAAATTAGATTGATTTAATACTTAATTAAGGTTTTTGATTAATTAATTTTATTTAAAATCAAGGGAAAAGAAAAAGAGAAGGAAATTTGGTTTGGGTTTAAATCTGGGCCCAAACACTCACCTGAATTCCGCCAAGCCCAACCCCTCACCCGGTCCAGTCTCACAACTAAGTGCGAACGACGTCGTTTTGGACGGATCGATCTCGACCATTCAATCCATCGCCATCCAACGGACACAGTCCACTCTCACCCCC
>AWOL01S0130096.1:4340-18354 GCA_000715115.1 Nicotiana otophora
TGTTATAAAATAAAAGTAACTTAGTAAAACATGAACAAGACATGTTGTTATGAAATAAAAGAAATTTAGTAAAACATGAACAAGAAATGGAGATAGAGAGAAGAAAGGGATTTTCTTCTTCAATTGTGTGTATTTTTCTATCTATTACAAGGCCTTTATATAGGCATAAAAAGTGAAGAAAAATATGTCATTGAATATGTCATTAAGTATAGAAATATGTCATTGAATATGTCATTAAGCATTTGAGAAGATCATGGAGAAAGAGTAGACATCCACCATAATTTAATTTTTCTTATAACATGTAGCACAAAATAAGGTTATAATTATATGACCACTTTACTTCATCCTTTTCTATATCACGTTATATTATAGTGTATAATTGAGAATTTATTATTAATAAATAGTTATGATTTATTTATTTGAAATCATTAAAAATTCTAAATAGCTTTATACTTGTGAGATGATATAACACAGGAGTTGAGAATTATGTTTAATAAGTAGGGTCTACTAAAGTAGTCTATTTATTTGAGTCATTGAAAAGGTGCTCAATAAACCATGTAAAAAATTATTCTTGTTAAGTTTGCGCTAGTGGTGGAGGTTTCATCTACCCAATAGAGGTTTATCTCTTGATACTAGTGACATTACATTTATTCATGAGTATCCAATAGGATGAAAAGTAATATCTTGGATTCTCATGTATATATAAAACGGAAGGACAATTTGATGTAAGAAGCGGTTTTATGTACTTTACGCAAAAGGAATAACATAGTCAATGTCATGTACTCACGGATTAATTATAAGGATAATAGAAGCATGATCATATTTATTTTAATCCATGAAAATGCCTAAAACGGCTATTCTGCGAATTTGATCATAGATTTGGAGGTCATGATTTTGACAAACTCCAATTGACTTGAAATTTGTTAGATCCAACGAAAACGATTTGGTGAGAAACATTAACTGCTATGCAGCGAATCACTTTATTTTTGTGCGTTTCAACGCCGTTTAGATGGGGTTTTAAGCAGTTTACCAGATTAAATGAATTTTAAATATGAACAACTATTCTTTATATATCGGTTTTATTTGTGTTAAATCTGGAACATGATAATTTAACTTGATATGATATATGGAAAGAATGTTGTCACGTCCCAAAATCAGCTAAAGGTGGTGATGGCGCCTAACACCATCGCCAGGCAAGCCAACGGTAATTCACCAATTTAATTACTCGTTTTAGTATATTGAAATCATAATTTTTGTTAATTGAACAATATAAAATAGAACTTACAAAGTAAATGATAATATTTACACGAACCACAATAATAAATAACCCGAAGAAAACTCCCAAAATACGGTACCACAAGTGCATGAGCTTTTTCTAAGGAATACAATACAAATAATACAACATCTGTCCCGAATGTAATGAGACAGAGTAAAATAAATAGTATAATGAATACTCGGTGGCCTGCGATGCGTAGCCTGGGATGCAACTTACATAAAGTCTCTTCAACAGTTGTGCCTAAGCACCAAGGTGGTCATCAAATGAACTTGTCAAATCATGCGCATATTGTGCAGAAGTGCAGCATGAGTACGTAAATCAATGTGTACCCAGTAAATATCTAGCCTAACCCCGGAGAAGTAATGACGAGAGGTTGACATCAACACTTACTAGAGATCTAAATAAATAATAAGAAAATTCATAACCAATATGAAATGTACAAATGTAGTGAAGTAAATCTGAAATCTCATAATGTTTTCAATTTATTCTATTTAGAACATACATTTCCTCAATCTTATATTATTTCTTAATATCTACAAACATGCCAAGTGTAAATACCAATAAATAAGAAATGTCATAAAATGTCGAGCATCAGTGAAAAGTCTAGCTCGTGAACATTCGACTACTAGCGATATAACGCACGATACTACCAAGGTCGTTCGGCCCGATCCGGAATAATGTGTATACTGTCGAGGGTCGAGCGGCATGAACCATAGATGCACCTATATACTGTCGAGGCGTTCGGACCGCTCCACAAGAAAAGGAATGAAGTTACCGAATTACAAGACATGTGTTTACAACACCGTACGTGGGTAAAAAATGGATATCTTTACCTTTTCTCTAATAACTTACCCACAACTCAAAGTGTTAAGGCTTGGCCTAGTATACATATAATTATTTCTAAATCAACTTCATTTATAACTTCGATTAATTGATGTCAGCAACATGAGCTCAAATAATTCAAATATTACAGGATAAAATCCTAGGTCTACTCGGACATAAACATGCTATAGTTACGCACGGACTCTCGTTACCTCGTGCGTAGCACCCATAACTAATTGCACATAACAATAAATATCACTTAGTGGTAGTTTCCCTCTAACAAGGTTAGACAAGAGACTTACCTTGCTCCGAAGTTCCATAACCGACTCCAAAGCCTCTCTAACACCTCAAACGGATGCCCGTCGATCCAAAATTATTCAAACAAATGTGCAAACCAATCAAAATATTCTCTAATACCTGCCAATTGACACACACTATACCAAAACATGATCCTGCATCTATGCTGCAATTACACCATGCACCACATAAGTTAGTTGCCCATAATAACATCCTCCGACCACAACAGCTGCAATTTCACTAATTCGACGCCCGCAATACATCTCATGATGTATCTAAGTCATGTTTCAACTCTCGCACTACTTCCAAGACGAAAGAGACATGTAGAAACTCACAACCACCTGCCGAATCAATAATTCATGGAGTCTCCCCACCTGATAAGAACCATTACCTCATTCTGAACTGAATAACGATATTTTCTCTTTAATGTACCTTATATAAATCTGATTGCACAATTTTCAGCTCCCATACTCTCGTCTCACCCACTACAAGCTGCTCAGGCAATAAGCCATCTCAGACACTGCCAAAATTCTTAATGACGCTCGCTACGCGCCAACAAGCTATGACTCGAATGTGATACATATGGAAGAACGAACTCTGGACAAAGAACTATGAAGCCCGCATAACAAATAAAACGGCCAAATAGATGACGTGAACCTACCTCAGGGATGAAAAACAAGACACACAAAATAAGTGTAAGGAGTTATGCTCAACATCACGTTGTTGCGATGTGCAACCCGATTCGACATGACATTGTTACGACATGCAACCCGATCCAAATAATATATACCCGTGGAGGCGTGCCATCTGATCCTCACATAACGATTAAGAAGAAAATATACATCAATCCATAACGCTTGTTCTCACAAAATACCTGAATATCGACCACAAGCACATCGAGTGCATTATACAATTCCCTGGGGAGACGGATAGTGACATACGCTACAAACCCAAGCACAACTAAGGTGCGATAAATGACTTGCATATCGAGGGTCATCCTACTCATATACTACCACCATCTACACGGTACCTCAACATATTAGCGGATAATCAAGCCATCTCACAACCTGTAGGCACAGTAGAGTATTACATGGAATAACTGACGACGGAAATAACATCCAACGCTCGATGACTCCTCCGTAAGCAATGCTATGATGACTAAACACATCTGACCTGACGCAGAGCACACACTCACATGAGGCCCACCAACGGACCTCACACCGATTCAGATCACACCGTACTAGCCAATAACATTCCAAAGATCCATAATGGCCCTATGCATGACACACAAGGACAACCGCCCAAATCCGGGACAAACTCACACAACCACAGCCCAAGGAATAGAACGCCTCTCAGGCATAAACTCTCGGATTAACGGTAGTACCATAATCTTCACACTTGGTTTTCAATCTTCGACAATCAAGTGACTACCATGCCACACTTGTACAAATGTCCCCATGGGGTACGCTCTCACAATATTCCACTCAGGTGGCAAAGTCCGCATATCCATACCACTAACCATACAAATTCTACAAGTTAAATCACAATCCGCCAATCAATACACAATGCCTCTTCCATAGAACGCCATTCTCAGGCGACACAAAGAAAATGCCAGTTCACTCAAAACATCTGAATTCTTCCCTGCTCATCTGAGCTCGTGACATTCTTATCAACACTGAACCGCAACCTTCATCCTCAACTTCCAATTCCCATACATCCCACTGCACCCATCACACCGCTACGCGATAATACAAGAATTCATCGTAACCCATGAATTACCAGTAGAATAAATACTTCATTGACTAGAAACCTTTCACTTAGATCATTTCCGAAGATCCCATGCAACACGCAATTGAATTCCCAAACCGCAGAAAATACAACCTCAAGCCGTGATCTAAACCGTCATAACTCTCCCGGAATCCATTTACACCAAGAGGCCATTCGAATCCAATACTCCCCAAATTAACCAAATTATGGTGGCTGTCAAGCCCGCACGTACAGCCACAAGCCACATGTTATAACTTGACACACAGAATGAACAAGTCATTGCCACAATCATGTTGATTCAACCATTACTAACCGACTTAACGTCTTTATATTTATTCTTGGCTTGCCTTAGAAATAATAATAGCTCCATCTACAGCATAACGAACTCAATCTTCACTTATTCTGAGTAACCTGAATCGCGAGACTACATCGTCGCAATACTCATGAATCACCTCAAACCTTCATCACGTGCACAATGACACCTCCAACTGGTATACCCATTCTACAAGACTTCCCAATATTCCGAAGTTATTTCTTCCTTATCTCAAATACTATACAACTTATCTGGTGATAATCATAGAACACTCCAAGTCCCATTCATAATCCACTGCAAAACTCGATCCTTAACACAACGAACCCAAAATCCTTAGGCACCACACTTCAATCCTTGAACTCACTCGACTATTGTTGAGAGTCACCCACTCTGACCTGATCCCGAACATGACCAAACTCCAACGTTCTGCCACCACATGAACACCCTCTCAAATAAGTAAACGGCTGAATCCTTTTCCTTACACATTACATCCACAAGAAGAAAGACTCTAAGTCTTCCCAAAACCTATAACTTAATCGATAAGACGAAGTTTAGCTCACATTCATTAAGGTCCTTGCTCGAATTACTCCCGATGTTTCCCTTTTCTTAGTCACAAATAATCCACCCACGCACCGATAACCAGAAGCTATACAAGCTGACAACCACGCGATCTAATCGTACACGGTGGGGCTCCCCCACTTAGCTTTAAGCTACAATTTATAAACCTAGAGCCCACAAAGATTTCTCCTTCTCAATTACAACGATCCTGTATCGTTAACCCACCAAATTCCTTGTAGTTTCTTATTAGACTTTTCATGAACATCCCGAATTATTTGCCATAATCATATACTCGACCTTCCGCTTCGTAGTACGTAGAACATTTCGGAGAAACTTCATCAAACCACACAACCGTTGACCTGCCCACAGGAGATAACCCACATGTGGTATTCCATGCCGACATCTTCTAACGATGCTGCACTGGGTGCAACTACCACACATTCAGTAACCCTCATAAGCCCATGCTCGACCACCAGCTGTATATGCCCGTTCATTCCCTATTGACATCAATTGAGAGTTCAACAATATCATCCGAACTCAAGTCATGTTGCATCTGAATGAAAATCAATTCTTCACACCCCTTTTCATTTCAAGAAACTCCTTTGGGCCATACTCAATCTTTCTTCATACCGTAACCATTATTCCAAATAAAATCCGTACACCAAATCACCTTCCATCACGACTCCCAAACCATTCTACACTTTCCCAAGGCGCGTGGCTATCCTACCATAGATTCCATATGCTAGTCTGCCACTCCCACTTCGGTTAAACTGCCTTCTTAAAGCAATTACTCGACCTCTGCTCTTCATACATTGACCCGCTAGTAATTCAACCATCGCAAGACACCTCCCACGTGTCCTTCCCCACTCTTCGTTACTCAGTGTTGCTTCAAATCGAAATTAATCTCCGTAACACCTGAGCTAATAACTTGCTACCAACTCAAAGCCTATTCGAAGATCATCTTTATTAAGCCATCAGAATTAGAAATACCAGTTCGATTCTGAACCGCTGAATACCGCTATCTCTGACAATTGCTCCCTCAGGCACCATTTCACAACACCCTGCCCCGAAGAAAAGCTCAAAGGAGACCATAACACCGGTAAATCGTAATGCGTTCAAACAAGGACGACGACACCACATCACAATTACTATTCAACCACGCTCAAAAATATCAAGTCTCGTTAATTCATCAACCAAACCTAGACATCTATAGTACGATTGCCTTTCCTTTCCTGGAATTAAATGTTGAATCCCTAAATAATGCACTGAGAAATCCTCTATTCAAGTCATTCACTGGCTCAACACATAAACGAGCACTTTACCATTACACCAACATTTTGCGATAACAACGCATAGACATCGTAGCAATTCGTGCTCAGTCTCGAAACCATAGAAAATACAGATATCGAGCTTGAACAAAGAACATCTTTCCGCCAAGCGATGATAATAGCCTGCTTGAACACGCAGGGAAAAGCATCCTACACCACGTCTGTAGTACCACTACAACTCATGAACGTCCAAATGGCAACGAGCACTTCACGTCGCATAAGTTTGAGCAGGAAGGAAATAAAGGCACAAGCCTCAATGGAATCAAATTGCACGATGGGGAAATCAAGAAGGAAAGTGCTCCTAACAGCCTTGTAGCTTCTCGAAGAAAAGTACAGACGTGTCCTTACCGATCCGCAAGACTTTACTAGACTTGATATTGACTCGTGAGACCTAAGTGAACCTAGAGCTCTGATACCAAGCTGTCACGCCCCTAAATCTGCTAAAGATCGTGATGGAACCTGACACCGTCGTCAGGCAAGCCAACAGTGATTCACCAATTTAATTACTTATTTTAGTATTTTGAAATCATAATTTTTATTAATTGAACAATATAAAATATAAATTACAAAGTAAATAACAATATTTACACCAACCACAATAATAAATAACCCGAAAGAAACTCCCTAAATCTGGTGTCACAAGTACATGGGCTTTTTTTAAGGAATATAATAATAATAATAATAATAATAATAATACAACATCTGTCCCGAATGTAATGAGACATGGTAAAATAAATAGTACAATGAAAACTCGGTGGCCTTCGATGCGTAGCTTGGGATGCAGCTCAAATAAAGTCTCCTCAACAAGTGCGTCTATGCACCAAGGTGGTCATCAAATGAACCTATCAGATCCTGCACATATTGTGCAAAAGTGAAGCATAAGTAAGTAAATAAATGCATACCTAGTAAGTATCTAGCCTAACCCTGGAGAAGTAGTGACGAGGGGTTGACATCAATACTTACTAGAGATCCAAATAAATAATAAGATAATTCATAACAAATATGAAATGTACATTTCTAGTGAAGTAAATCTGAAATCTCATAATATTTCCAATTTATTCCCTTTAGAACATAAATTTCCTCAATGTTGTATTATTTATTAATATCTCCGAACATGCCAAATGTGCATACCAATAAATAAGAAATGCCATAAAATGTCAGGCATCAGTGGAAAGACTAGCTCATGAACATTAGGCTACTAGCGATATAATGCACAATACTGCTGAGGTCGTTTGGCACAATCCGGAATAATGTGTACACTGCCGAGGGTCGAGCAGCACAAACCATAGATGCACCTATATACGGTCGAGGGGTTCGTCCCGCTCCACAAGAAAAGGAAGGAAGTTACCGAATTAGGAGACACGTGTTTACAACACCGTGCGTGGGTACAAAATGGATATAATCTTTACGTTTTCTCAAATAACTTGCCCACAACTCAAAGTGTTAAGGCTTGGCCTAGTATACATATAATTATTTCTAAATCAATTTCATTTATAACTCCGATTAATTGATGTCAGCAACATGAGGTCAAATAATTCAAAAATTACGAGATAAGATCCTAGGTCTACCCGGACTTAAACATGTTATAGCTACGTACAGACTCTCATCGCCTCGTGTGTACGTAGCACCCACAACTAGTTGCGCGTAACATAAATATCACCAAGGGGTAGTTTTCCCCTCACAAGGTTAGATAGGAGACTTACCTTGCTCCGAAGTTCCATAACCGGCTCCAAAGCCTCTCTAGCACCTCAAACTGATGCCCGTTGATCCAACACCATTCAAATAAATGTGCAAACCAATCAAAACATACTCTAATACCCATAATCGATCAATTTATATTAATTTCCAACTCCGCTCGAGAAGTCTATAAAATCAACTCTTGGGCCCACTTTCCCGAAATTTGAAACTTTTCGAAGGTAATCATTACTCATAACACCATGAACTCAAATATATAACTTATCCCAAATTCCATGTCCAATTTCGTGGTTAAAATCCAAAAATACTAATTCTAGGTTTTCTACCAAAATTCAATAATTCTTACTAATCTTTATGCCCTAATCCACATACAAACCATATATTTAACTTGTAATAAGTGGGAATCACTTACCTTATGTTGCGTGATGAAAATATCCCCTTGAAGCTCTCCAAAATCGCCCCAACCAATTTAAAATGGAACCAAATAGGCCAAATCCCGTGTTTATAAAATACCTTTGCCCAGACAATCTTCCGCTTCTGCGGCCTTTTAGCCGCTTATGCGGCTCCGCACCTGCGGACATTCCCATCGCAGGTGCATCTTTGCATAAACCCAGCAAAGTCCGCTTATGCAGACAAAAACCCGCTCTTGCGGTCACGCTTATGCGGTGCCCTAACCGCCCCTACGGTCTCACTTCTGCAGAGCCTTGACCGCTCCTGCAATCCAGCGCCAAAGGCCTAGCCCAGCTTGTGCGATGCCTTCTCCGTTTCGGTGGATGCACATCTGCGGCCCTTCGCCCAGCTGCCCCAAGACCTCTTTTGTGACCCCCTTGGCAGCTTCTGCGGCTCCACACCTGTGGCCAAATTCTTGCAGGTGCGGTTACACCAAATGTGCTGCCACAAGCAATTCCATGAGGCCAAATTCAATCTGGAATCCACCCGAGGCCCTCGGGACCTTAACCAATTATACCAATGCATCCCAAAATACATTACAAACTTAGTTGAGCCTTCAAATCACATCCAACAAATCTAAAAACCACGAATTGCACTCCAATTCAAGCTTAATGAATTTTAGAACTTCAAACTTCTACATTTGACGCCGAAACCAATCAAATCAAGTCCGATTGACCCCAAATTTTGCACACAAGTCATAAATAACATAACGAAGCTATTTCAAGGCTCGAAATCCTAAGTGGACATTGGTAATATTAAACTACACTTCAAGTCAAACTTAAAAATTTCTTAAACTTTTAAAATACCAACCTTCCATAATAAGCGGTGAAACGCTCCCAGGTGATCCGATACTCAACCCGAACATACGCCCAAGTCTGAAATCATCATACGAATATATTGGAACCTTTAAATACCGACTCCGAGGTCATTTACTCAAAGGTCCAATCCAATTCTTCCAACTTAAAGCTTATGGGACTAGAAATTTCCTTCCAAATCAACTCCGATTCCGTTTGGATTTTCTTTTGCGTTTTGCGGGTTACAAATGTGATTTGGATAGAAAAGTCATTCCTTTTATGTCAGTCGTATTTTGTTAAATCTTGAACATGATGACGCATGTTTATTTAACATGAATTGATATATGGTTGGAATACATGTCAGATTTTAAATTCCTGAAAATACTTAATCGATAATTTATTCGAATTTTGAAACTTAATTTTCAAAGAAAATACATTATTGTGATTAATGGTGATAAGAACTAACCCCTATGGTCTTCACTATCTATTTATAGTGAGATAATAATTTACGTGTTGACTTTAGGTCGTCTTCCATATCGGACAAATTTATTATGAACTCATAGAGTATAATTACTAGTTATTGATAACCTGTATTGACTTTCCATCCGAGTTTACATGTTGAATCAAATTTGTATTTATAATATAACCATGATTAAGTGGTGATAGGAATATATTTCTATGGTATCCCACTATTAATTTCAAGTGAGTGTAAATTTACGCGTCGACTTTAGGTCTTACTAGGTGAAATACTCGTTATTGATATCATGTACTTACTCTCCATCTGAGTATACATATTGGATCAATGGAACTAGAGCTATTAATTATGATGTTCACTTGACTTAAATTAACAGTATACTCTCCATCCGAGTTGGGTCTGTTTTAATTTATTGGAGTGAATAATCTAGCATTGCATGTATATGTTGCATAAGTAGTTTTTTTCTGTCATGACCAAAATTCAACCACAGGCATCGTGATGGCACTTAGTATCTAAGACTAAGTAAGACGATTTTAATAACAATTCAAGCCATTGTTTTTATATAGATAATCGAAACCAACAACGGAAATAATTATAACAACCTCCCAAGACTGGTAATACTGAGTCATGAACTCTAACTGAATACATGAAATGATTTCAAGGATCGAATACACAATATTGTTCAAATAATAATTAACATTACAATAAAATGGGAAGACTCCAAGGGACTGCGATGACCAAGCATCTCTACCTTGAATCCTTGTGATCAACACACTAACTCTGTCCGAGTCCAATATCTCTAGTACCTGGCTTTGCACAAAAATATGCAAAAGTGTAGTATGATTACACCACAGTCGGTACCCAGTATGTATCAAGACTAACCTCGGTGGAGTAGTGACGAAGTACGGTCAAGACCCTCACTAGTCTAATAACCTGTGAAATATAGCATATACAAATAATAGAAGATAAATAGCAGTGATAGCAACAATAATCAACTAGTGAAATAAAAAATAAGGCAGCAAGAACACCATAAATATTGCCCAAACGAATAATGAACACAAGCACAACCAATTAATCAAGCCCTTCAAAATACACATATTTTATATATAAGTTTTTCGAATAAAAATCTTTAGAATACAATCCTTTCAATTAAATACATCCCGAATATACTTCCTTCAAATAAATATCTTACGAATATCATTCTTTCAAATAAATATCTTTCAATCATAATTATTTCAAATAAATATCTTTCAAATATAATTCCTTTCAAGTAAAATCTTTCGAATATAATTCTTTTAAAGAAAATCTTTCGAATATAATTCTTTCAATAATGTACACGGAGTATTATCACAACAACAAGATACAGTAATTCATATCACAAATTGCCCATAGGCCACAACCAATTCCAAAGATACAATAAAATCAATTAATTTCACAGCAAATAGCCCAAGGCTCCACACAATGTATATAAAACCTCAAAAATAACAAGAACAAAGATGGAATAGTATCTCATCATAGGACAACATCTTCTTTAATCCATATTTTTGATAAATATACTAACGCCTCAATTTAAACTTATTTAATTAATTATTTGAAAATGAAAAATCCTTAATCAAATTATTTCCGCGAAATGTCAACTCAACAGAACATAGAATACACATAAAAGTTAAGTGACAATCACATCAAATTATCATATAAAAATAAACTCGACAAATAAGGATTTAAGGCATTAGTGTTGTAAGCCCGAGAGACTGGAGAGATTGATGACTGAGTGAGGACGATGGCCTATTTATGAGTGATATTTATGGGATCGGCTTGCACGCCGCGGCAGACTTTATTGATTCATGCCAGGACTTGACTTATTATAGCGCTTGGGCTGGATCTGCCCCTCAGGAGACAAGACATTTGCTATTGATTCATTTGCATTGGGTTAGATCTGCCCTAGATTTATTTGCATTTGGGTTGGATCTGCCCTGGACTTATTTGCATTTGGGCTGGATCTGCCCCTCAGGAGACAAGACATTTGCTATTGATTCATTTGCATTGGGTTAGATCTGCCCTAGATTTATTTGCATTTGGGTTGGATCTGCCCTGGACTTATTTGCATTTGGGCTGGATCTGCCCTGAGCCGGATCTACCCTGTATAGTGCAGAGTGATTGAGTGTGATGAGTGAGAATTGAGACAGTCAGGTTGAGTACTCCGAGAGTGTGAGTACGTGAGGCTTTTATTGTGTCCCATAACATACGATATGCATATTGGCATGTAGATATAGATATATCATATTCCTCATATCATTTAGACTTGATATATTTTATATGTTTTGAGTTTAATTGTTAAACCTGGAAGCATGCCTGAATTCTTGTATCGTTACCTGCAGATTATGAATGTATGAGATATTACTATCATATTTTCCGTAAATTTATGTACTGTTAATTTTGTATGTGGGTTCTAATGTTCGAGCTCGTCACTACTTTCAGTCCAAAGGTTAGATTTGTTACTTATTGAGTTGGTTGTACTCACACTACACACTGCACTTCGTGTGCCGATCCAGGCGTTTCCAGTCACGGCGGTTGCTGATTCTCAGAGTTTTCAGTCATTCGGAGATTATCGAGGTAGCTGCCTCGGCGTCCGCAGGTCTTGACTCTCCTCCCCTACCCCTCAGTTTACTTATTCGGTTTTTGTTCTTTCTTAGACAGTTTATTAGACTTAGTATTGTATAGATGCTCATGTACTCAGTGACACCCGAGTTTTGGGATACTTTTGTATCGAGTTGTGATGATTTTATCCAATTTTATGAGATTTTTGCTGATTTAAAACTGTTTTAGTATATTTTAAATTTGAAAGTGTTAATTTGTCTGAGTTGTCGCCTTGCCTAGTATCATGATAGGCGTCATCACGACATGTTGGTTTTGGGTCGTGACATTGGCACTTTAAACAAAACCATATATGTAAAACCGACATCATTTTTAAGTTTTACGTTGACTGTTCCTTATAAGACTGCAGCTATAGATTGTGTGTGAATGTTATTTTGTCCGACAAAGACAAAAGACAGATGAAAAGTAATTGTAGAAACGCGTAGTGTCTTTCAATCTGTATCACCATCAATCATCCGAAAACATACCCAGAATTGCTTGTAAACAATGTCAATATTTTAAAAAATGACAAATAAATAAATTACTATAGTGACTAGCGATATCATTTTCTATATTTATACTTAATAATTTTATTTATAANCAAAGATACAATAAAATCAATTAATTTCACAGCAAATAGCCCAAGGCTCCACACAATGTATATAAAACCTCAAAAATAACAAGAACAAAGATGGAATAGTATCTCATCATAGGACAACATCTTCTTTAATCCATATTTTTGATAAATATACTAACGCCTCAATTTAAACTTATTTAATTAATTATTTGAAAATGAAAAATCCTTAATCAAATTATTTCCGCGAAATGTCAACTCAACAGAACATAGAATACACATAAAAGTTAAGTGACAATCACATCAAATTATCATATAAAAATAAACTCGACAAATAAGGATTTAAGGCATTAGTGTTGTAAGCCCGAGAGACTGGAGAGATTGATGACTGAGTGAGGACGATGGCCTATTTATGAGTGATATTTATGGGATCGGCTTGCACGCCGCGGCAGACTTTATTGATTCATGCCAGGACTTGACTTATTATAGCGCTTGGGCTGGATCTGCCCCTCAGGAGACAAGACATTTGCTATTGATTCATTTGCATTGGGTTAGATCTGCCCTAGATTTATTTGCATTTGGGTTGGATCTGCCCTGGACTTATTTNAATTTTTGATAAATATACTAACGCCTCAATTTAAAATTATTTAATTAATTATTTGAAAATGAAAAATCCTTAATCAAATTATTTCCGCGAAATGTCAACTCAACAGAACATAGAATCCACATAAAAGTTATGTGACAATCACATCAAATTATCATATAAAAATAAACTCGACAAATAAGGATTTAAGGCATTAGTGTTGTAAGCCCGAGAGACTGGAGAGATTGATGACTGAGTGAGGACGATGGCCTGTTTATGAGTGATATTTATGCGATCGGGTTGCACGCCGCGTCAGACTTTATTGATTCATTCCAGGACTTGACTTATTATAGCGCTTGGGCTGGATCTGCCTCTCCGGAGACAGGACATTTGCTATTGATTCATTTGCATTGGGTTAGATCTGCCCTAGATTTATTTGCATTTGGGT
>AWOL01S0130109.1:0-10218 GCA_000715115.1 Nicotiana otophora
TAATAAAGCTTTAGATGTCACTAGTAGAACATAAGTTACAAGGAAAAAGGGATAAGTTAGAAAATATTAGTAAGGTGTTTTGATGGGCTTTTAAACTAATCAAATCAGCTTTTAGATTTTTTTAAACTTCTTTTAGGGTTTGGCAAAGCTATAAAGTGCTTAAAATAAGTTTAAACTGCTTAAAACAAGCCAAAAACAATAAGCTAGGCAACCTCAACTTATTACTTTTTGGCTTAAAAATTGTTTCTGCCGAAAAACTACTTTTTTTAAGCCAATCCAAACAGGCACTAGGTGTTGTTTGGTTGGGGAGATTTGGAAAAGCAATCACAATACAAAGTTCTGCATAAACTAATAAATATAGTGTTTGATTGGACGTATTAGAAAATAATTATGCATAACTAGTGCAACATTTTGTTGGCCGCCATAAAAGAAAATTAAGATCTTGCATAATGCATCATTTCGTTGGAGGTATAACGTAATACACGTATTAAGTTACATAGGAATATGTGTTTACCCTTAAAATCGGATAACAATTAAATTTGTAAATAGTTTTAAGGATATGTGATTTCACTTGGCATAAACTGAGAAATATGAGAATTGAAGTTAGAAATTAACTGTAAAATGAAGCAAACCAATGTAACGTGCAACTTTGACCCTCGAGCATGGTCGCCCTCAAACCAACTGAGTATATTATTGAAATGCAAGAACTGAACAACTGAATAAGAGAGCTTAAGAGAGAAAACGTAATATATTGCTTTGTTATGCGTGAATGTGTCCTTACAAAATGATTAAAAACCCCTTTATATAGTAGAGAAGTTCTACGTATGGTACAATTCTAAATACATAAGAAAATCTCCTGATTGGCTAATCAACTAGTCTTGATTTGATACATACTGAGATCTCCGCCACAATCCTCGTCCGGACATGGATTCCTCTGCTTTATGTTATTCGGCTTAGCAGGCTTCCTTCGATCTCGCTAGATCTCTATCCTTCTCGGGTCTCGACCTTAGCTGGTCTCGTTCTCGATCGATCCCTGATCACGAGCTAGGCAATATTTATTCATGTAATGATCCGATATAACTTGGGATTGAACCTCAGTCTGCCACCCCGATCTCGATGTTTTTTTGGAGAGTAATGAAAAGAAACGATTTAAGCCTTCGATCATGACGTAATCGTCGTGACATAAGCTGCAGAAGTTACCGAAATGTCTCATCGGTACAAATTCCCAGGTATTTAATATGCGTCAGTCGACGGTCGGCCACTACTAGTTTCGAACCGTCGTTGTGAAACCGATAAATAGCCCCTTCTTCATTATTTCAAACTTTACTTTTAAATCTTTTTAATTCCAATTCTCCATAGTTCTTTGCCTTCTTCAAAGTTTCCTATCTTCAGATATTTGAGTTTCTTTGCTTGTTCTTCCTAAAACACCAAATACTTCAGTTTTCATTCTTCTTTTCCAACAAAAACTAAACTGCCAAAACATCTAAAATGGTTCCGCAGAAAGAGGTTGCTTTCTCATCTCGGCCTGTCGGCGAGAAACCACTGTTTGGAGCCACGCCCTGAAGAACTTATTCCTGGAGTGTATGTCATAGATTCCGACTTTAAGGTCGAGAAACCCTCATCGGTTCATGGTTGATGCGAGCCGATATTGAGATATATATGCTCGATACCCAAAAGCCTCCTCGACCAGGTGAAGAAATATTGCAACTGGTAAACAAAGAGGTTGTGATACTGGCACCAGAAGAAGCGATCACCACCCACGTGGAAGGGTTCCTGAGAGTTTACACTTATCCTTTCATGCTGGGTCCCCTCGATACGATCATTGTAGACTTTTGCAAGAAATATCAGGTGACCCTCGGCCAAATTCACCCCTCTTTATGGAGGATCGTGATACTGCTCCGTTTCTTCGTGAGCAAAATCGATGGGCTTCCCTTTACCCTTGGCCACCTCATAAGATTATATAGCCCTCGACTCTATCTTGTGGTCTAATAAAGCTACAACGCTGGGCCACCAAGGCTCTTATCTCTAGTATAGATGAAGACAAAGATTGGGGCTGGATGGGCCGATTCATTCGGGTGAAGACCACAGACCTAATCTCGACTGAGAGCATGCCATTTCCTGAGAAATGGATTATGAAACGTAAGTATGATTCCATCTTTAATTTTTGTTTGTTGTTTTTACTTCTTTATCATTTCTTATTGGTGTTTTTCTCGATGCAGCCCTTGCTTGGATGCCGGGTGCGGTTCCCCATATCGAAAACTGGGTTAGGAGCCTGGTTTCGACGTCAACACATGTCGAGCGCACATGGCGCGATTTGTCAAAGGGTCGGTGGGAGGATCGTACTCATGGTAAGCCTTTTTCCTGACTTACCGATTTGTCTATCGTTCAAACATATTTTCAAACATGAGTTTACTTACTTTCTCCTTTTGTTGGTCTCGGAAAGGATGCGACTATGAGACCCCCGTCCGGTGATGAAAATGTTTCATCACTTAT
The DNA here is from genome assembly GCA_000715115.1 of Nicotiana otophora. Taxonomy (NCBI): domain Eukaryota; kingdom Viridiplantae; phylum Streptophyta; class Magnoliopsida; order Solanales; family Solanaceae; genus Nicotiana; species Nicotiana otophora. The sequence continues at coordinate 2,494 of AWOL01S0130109.1, forward strand.
CTCAGAACCGGCGAAGGAAAATAAGAGAAAAAAGGCCTCGAACTCCGAGGGTCAAAAGCCCAAGAATAGAACAGCTCGTAAACCCAAGGGAAACAAAATCCCACAAAATCCCACTGACTATGGAGTCGGTCCAAAGGTTAAGGGAAGAAGAAGAAGAAGAAGAAGAGGAGGAAGAAGAGAAAGAAGATGAGTCTGGGCTGGTGGCCCTCGCGCGAACTAGAACCAAGATTCGGAGAACTCCGAAACCGGTGGGAGTTGATACTACTCCGTCTAGGTTTGATGAGGTCGAGGAGGAGACTTCGGCCCAAGTCCATGAGCTGAGAGGAACCGAATATGCTTTATCTTGGGGAAAAGAGACCGTTGAAGAGCTGGTGGATGCTCATGCAGAAATCGGGCTTGAGGCTCCCCAAGACAGAGGCGACGCCCCAAAAGACCCACTTGGTGCAATAGAGACCGTGGATTCCCCCTTGTTTCCTTTATTTTCCAAGTTGATGATACGCGACGCTTAGTCCTTGGAGAGTTGTCAAGGGGAAGGAGCTCACGGAGAGTAAGATCCTTTCCATTGTTTTTTTGCTGGGGTAGAAGGTGTCACCGGTCTGAGTGACTTGGAGGTTCCGAAGAAGAGTTACGGGTGAGGATTCCTCGAGTTTTAAATTGACCAATCAGTTTTTGGACCCTAGTGTCGATCCCGGGTGCAAGCAAACAATCGTTATCACGGTCCTGGAGGATGCTCGGGTTCTGGTTGCCCCCGTAAGGGTGGCTAGCTTCCTCCGATGTTTGGTCACGANCATATTTTCAAACATGAGTTTACTTACTTTCTCCTTTTGTTGGTCTCGGAAAGGATGCGACTATGAGACCCCCATCCGGTGATGAAAATGTTTCATCACCTATCTCAGAACCGGCGAAGGAAAATAAGAGAAAAAGGGCCTCGAACTCCGAGGGTCAAAAGCCCAAGAATAGAACAGCCCGTAAACCCAAGGGAAACAAAATCCCACACAATCCCACTGACTATGGAGTCAGTCCAAAGGTTAAGGGAAGAAGAAGAAGAAGAAGAAGAAGAAGAAGAAGAAGAAGAAGAAGAGAAAGAAGATGAGTCTGGGCTGGTGGACCTCGCGCGAACTAGAACCAAGATTCGGAGAACTCCGAAACCGGTGGGAGTTGATACTACTCCGTCTAGGTTTGATGAGGTCGAGGAGGAGACTTCGGCCCAAGTCATGAGCTGAGAGGAACCGAAGATGCTTTATCTTGGGGCAAAGAGACCGTTGAAGAGCTGGTGGATGCTCATGCAGAAATCGGGCTCGAGGCTCCCCAAGACGGAGGCGACGCCCCAAAAGACCCACTTGGTGCAATAGAGACCGTGGATTCCCCCTTGTTTCCTTTATTTTCCAAGTTGATGATAAGCGACGCTTAGTCCTTGGAGAGTTGTCAAGGGGAAGGAGCCCACGGAGAGTAAGATCATTTCCATTGTTTTTTTGCTGGGGTAGAAGGTGTCACCGGTCTGAGTGACTTGGAGGTTCCGAAGAAGAGTTACGGGTGAGGATTCCTCGAGTTTTAAATTGACCAATCAGTTTCCGGACCCTAGTGTCGATCCCGGGTGCAAGCAAACAATCGTTATCACGGTCCTAGAGGATGCTCGGGTTCTGGTTGCCCCCGTAAGGGTGGCTAGCTTCCTCCGATGTTTGGTCACGAAAGAAGACCAAGCCCAGATGGACGAGGTGGGAAGGCCTTGCCTTTTCAACGAAGCTCAACATGCCCTGAACCAGGTGAGTTCATATTTGCTTTGTCAATTTTCATACTTGTACTTTTCTAGCCTTGTATAATTCCTTCTTTCTATTTTTGTAGGCTTCTGTGCTTTATCTCGAGGCTTTCTTCCGATCCCGAGGGGAGCTGAGCCGGTATGAAGCCGAAAACTGAGGGCTTACTGAGGAGAGAGATGCCTTCAAGCTTCTCAATGAGTAGAGAGAAGGGGAAGCAAAAGGACTTCGAGCTGAGCTAGAAGCAACTCAGAAAGAATAAGCTGATCTGGCCGAGTAGGTAAAATGAATCTTTGAAGTTAATTACACTGACTCGGTCATGGTGGCTAACAGTTTGGTCCCACAGGTCCAGCAAAATCTCGATGTGATCGGACAACTTTTTAAGGAAGTGGAAGCAGTAAAGGCGGAGAGAAGGGGAAGCAAAAGGACTTCGGGCTGAGCTAGAATCAGCTCAAAAAGAACATGGTGATCTGGCCGAGCAGGTAAAATGAATCTTTGAAGTTAATGACACAGACTCGGTTATAGTGGCTATCAGTTTGGTCCCACAAGTCTGTAATACAGGACGCCAACCCATGATTACATTTTTCTTTTCAGTAATACTGGGAGCCAATCCCTGATTACATCTCCTTTTCTGTAATACAGAGCGCTAATCTCTGGTTACATTTCCTTTTCAGTAATACAGGGCGCCAACCCCTGGTTACATTTCCTTTTTAGTAATATAGGGTCTGGTTACATTTCCAACCCCTGGTTACATTTCCTTTTCAGTAATACAGGGCGTCAACCCCTAGTTATATTTCCTTTTCAGTAATACAGGGCGCCAACCCCTGGTTACATTTCCTTTTCAGTAATAAAGGGCGCCAACCCCTAGTTACATTTCTTTCTTAGTAATACATGGCGCCAACCCCCGATTACATTTTCTTTTCAGTAATACAAGGCGCCAACCCCTTGTTACAGTTCCTTTTTAGTAATACAGGGCGCCAACCCCTGATGACATTTGCTTTTCAGTAATACACGGCACCAACCCCTGGTTACATTTCCTTTTCAGTAAACCAATATAGGGTACCAACACCTGATTACATTTCCTTACCAGTATAGGGTACACCAATCCCTATATGTGTTCTCCAACATAGAGTACACCACTCCATAGTTGATTTGATCTTAAATGCAAGGTACACCACTCCCTGATATCATTTACAATATAGGATATACCATTTCGTGACCACATTTTTTCCCAACATAAGGTACACCAGTTCTTACTTAAGACATTCTTTTGGACAAAAAGAAACACCATCCAAAAAAACACAAAACAATCATCATGATCTTTTCAGGGTACACCATTCCCGATTTTATTTATTTATTTATTACTTTCAATAAAGAAGTAGTTTAGAATTTTATTACAATAACTCACGAAATTTTCCTAGTGAAAACTGGGGAAGAAAAATTTTGTTCGTTTATTTGTTATGATGTCTGAGCAGGTTTTACCTCGAGGCATAAGGTTCAAGATGACCAAAAGAAGAAGTCTCAATCCAGAATAAAGAAAAGAAAAGGTAAAGAAGTGAATCCAAATGCAGAAGCAGATGGAAAGGATATGGACTGCTCAAGACATGACTAATGTTGCAAGCTTCACATTTCCCGTTTCGCTCAGAAGAAGCCGTAGAAGAATGAACTAGCACCTACAGCTAGCAAGCATCAAGGTTCAGATCAGATTCTGCTTGAACAACCAGTCAAGACTCATGATCAAGATTCAAAAGACTTATTGATAGGAATCTTGTAACTCAGAGTTGATAGGCTTGTTTAGTTTCTTTCGATTTTGATGTAATAGCAGGACCACGGACCGGAGCCTCGACGGAACCTCACTCGACTCTCCAACTCATCATTCCATCACTTTCCTTGAACTACATGCAACCTGATTCCCTTATAACCCGAGATATGTAGGCTGTCCAAAACTAGGACGCGGTTGCACTCTCTTATCTTTTCTTTGTTTCTTCCTTTTTGAATAATTGGTATGGTCAAACAATTAGTCATATGGCTCACCATGGCTTTGCCTGAAAATTCTTTATGTTTCTAAGTAAAGAGGGGCATGCTGTGAGCACCAAATTTTTGACCATATTTAAATATTATAATAGTTTTTAAGTTTAATCTTGGTATTTTAGATTGTATTTCACCATTTTATAAGTTTTATTTGATAAAATTGAAAATCACAAAAAAAAGAAGATTTAATTTGGACTATTTCTCCTAAAGTCTTGTTTTGTTCAAATGTCCAAGTCATGTCCCAAATTGGCCAAACCTGAGCCAAAATAGCTTGACCCATCAACCCTTTTAGAAATAAAGATGCAATTTCAGCCATTAAAACTCTTTCAATCCAAAGGCTGAGATTCCTTTTCCCTCCCATATAAAACACACATTATACCTAAACCCTAACCTAATTTTTGAAACTTCATCTTCTGCCCTTCCTTTCCCTCAAGACCAAGCTCTCATCTCTCTTTATCAAAACATACGTCCAGCACCCCCCGTCTAGTAGCTGCTTGGACTCAGCCGCATCAAGAGACGAGAAAGAAAAGTCCTTGATCATCTCTCTCAAACACACACACACATAGATAGAGAAACAGAGAGAGGATAAAAAATTGAGAGGAGAAAAGTTTGTGGAAAATTATGGTTTAGTTATAGTGTTCATCCTTCACTGATTTTTATACGAAAAGAGAAGTACAAAAAAAAAGAAGAAAAAGAACGGACCCTCCCCTCCCATAGACGAACCCTAGAAGCGGCGCCTCACCTCTCCATCAACTCCGACCAGACCCTCTGATCCCAAACCCAAAAACCTTGTTGCTCACTCTCACTCTTTCACTCACTTTTTAGCACACATACACAAAAAAAGCACTTAGCAACAAACGAAAAAAAGAAGTAAAAAAAATCAAAGTTCTGGTTTTAAAAGAGGCAATTTATCCTCAAGCCACTGCTCGATTCAGCTGTTTATTATCGGATTTATGCTGCTGAGCTCCAACCAGTTGTGTTCTTTGCCTTTATTTGGTTTAAATTTAGTCCTTGCACCATTGGGTATGTCCTCCCTAAACTTGTACTTTTTCAGATTTGATTAATATGAAGGTTCATGTTTTGCTTTAATGATTATCTTTTAATTTATGTCTTTGGATTGATGAATGTGAGCATAATAGTTTAATAGTTCAATAATTGTCTTTACAAGTCTATTTGATGCTACAACATTTGGTTAAGTTCTGTTGGTTAGGTCTTCATTTGCTAAATACAGATTATACTTCATCTTACTCATGTTTCATATTTTAGTTTAAATATTTACGTTTAGTTGGGTGAGCATACTGTATCGATTTTAGCTTCTAAGATTTGTTCATAAGTTTCCTTTTCTAAAGATTTCATGAGTTGGGTTATATTCTATTGATTTGCTTATGGTATAAAAATATGCTAATTGTAATTTTGTGAGGAGCATTCACTACTCATGTCTTAGGATTGCCAATTTTAAGATGAAAATTAATTAAGTTAGGCCTTGCTAATACAGTAGGTCATATAGCATGGATAAGATGAATTTTAGTAAACCTTAGGCATAATTTTGAGTTAAACTTTTGATTAAGTGGGTTTAAAATCATTAGTGTTGCTCATAAAAACTAGAGTGCATCACTGTCTTCCATAATAATTATTTATTCATAACTCACGTGTGCTCACAATAATCTCAAATTAGTTTAGGATAACATCTTTGAACATTCGTAGTTGCTTTAGGCACGCTTTAATCCATTATCGTGGTTATTTTATATGTTCGCGTGAGGTAACTATGATCCCAAAATAAATCAAAGTACGCATCCGCACAACTTTGACCAAAAATAATCTTATATAATAAAATGCTAATAATTGTGTACACGTACGCGAACATGATTTTGGCATAATAAACAAAACGAATTCACACACGTGATTCGTTTCAAAGATAATTCTATATTTTAATAATTAAAAACGGATAGATAAAACATTGAAACCAATAAAACATATGTTATCCAAAATTAATTCAATCCAAGTTGTAGTTAATAAAGCGACCGTGCTAGAACCACGGGACTCAGGGACTGCCTTACACCTTCTCCTCGGTCAACAGAATTCCTTACCCAGACTTTGTTTTTGTAGACCAATAATAATGGAGTCAAACATTCCTTTGACTAGGGATTTAAATAAAAGGTGACTTGGAACACCCAAAAATCAATTCCAAGTGGCGACTCTGTAAATAAAATAATCCCTACTTAAATTTGTCACTTTGGTTGAAAAAACTCTTTAACCCACAATCCATAACACACATATCATTTGAGGGCGTAAAAAGGGGTGTGACAGTGAAAAGATGAGGATAGCGGCTGCGCATATCCTGCTCGGTCTCCCAAGACGCCTCCTCGACCGGTTGTCCCCTCCATTAAACCTTCACAAAAGCAATGTTCTTTGACCTTAGCTTTCTGACATGCCTTTCTAAAATAGACACTGGCTCCTCAACATAAGATAGATCCTTGTCCAATTGGACTGAGCTGAAATTCAATGCACGAGCCAGATCACCGTGATACTTTCGGAGCATAAAAATATGAAATACCGGATGAACAACTGCTAGGCTGGGAGGTGAGGCAAGCTCGTAAGCAACTTCCGCAAATCTCCGCAACACCTCAAAGGGACCAATAAACCTTAGGCTCAGCTTGCCCTTCTTTCCTAACCTCATAACGCCCTTCATATGCGAAACCCGGAGCAAGGCCCGCTCTCTATTCATGAATGCAACATCGCGAACTTTCCGGTCCGCATAACTCTTCGGTCTAGACTGGGCTGTGCGAAGTCTATCCTGAATCACCTTAGCCTTCTCCAAGGCATCCTGAACCAAGTCGGTACCCAATAATGTAGACTCGCCCGACTCAAATCATCCCACTGGGGACCGACACTGCCTACCATACAGAGCCTCATACGGTGCCATATGAATGCTGGACTGATAACTGTTGTTGTAGGCAAACTCCGCAAGTGGCAAAAACTGGTCCCAAGCACCCCCAAAATCTATCACACAAGAGCGGAGCATATCCTTAAGTATCTGAATTGTGCGCTCGGACTGTCCATCCGTCTAAGGGTGAAATGATGTGCTCAACTCAACCCGAGTACCTAACTTATGTTGTACAGCTCTCCAGAACTATGATGTAAATTGCATACCCCGATCAAAGATAATATATACTTGTACGCCATGAAGCCTGATGATCTCACGGATGTAGATTCGAGCTAGCTGCTCGGAAGAATAGGTAGTCATCACAAGAATGAAATGAGATGACTTGGTCAGCCTATCTACAATCACCCAAACTGCATCAAACTTCCGTTGAGTCCGTGGGAGTCCAACAACGAAATCCATAGTGATCCGCTCTCATTTCCACTTCAGAATCTCTAACTTCTGAAGCAATCCACTTGGCCGCTGATGCTCATACTTTTCCTGCTGGCAATTCAGATATCGAGCTACATATTCTACTATGTCCTTCTTCATTCTCCTCCACCAGTAATGTTGTCTCAAGTCCTGATACATCTTTGTGGAACCCAAATGAATAGAGTACCACAAACTGTGAGCCTCTTGGAGAATCAAGTCACGCAAACCGTCCACATTAGGCACACATAGCATGCCCTGCATCCTCAATGCACCATCATCCCTAATAGTAACCTCCTTAGCATCACGGTGCTGGACCGTGTCCTTAAGGACAAGCAGATAGGGGTCATCATGTTGAGGCTCCCTGATAGGATAATCAAGAGAAGACCGAGAGACCACACAAGCCAATACTCGACTCGACTCAGAAATATCCAGTCTCACAAACTAGCTGGCTAAGGCCTGAACATCCAACGCTAATGGCCTCTCTGCTGCTGGTAGATATGCTAAACTCCCCAAACTCTCTGCCCTACGACTCAAAGCATCGGCCACCACATTGACCTTCCCCGGATGGTACAAAATAGTGATATCATA
>AWOL01S0130122.1:11021-21932 GCA_000715115.1 Nicotiana otophora
AAAAATGGGATGGTCAGGAAAACAAAATTCACAAGTGTCACGACCCAAAATCCTAACATGTCGTGATGGCGCCTATCGTGGTACTAGGCAAACCGACATTTCAAAATATTCCCAACACTTTTAACATAAAACGAATTAAAGCAGTTTTAAACAATGAAATTTCTCATAAATGGGATAGAAACCCAAGACATAACGCGAAAGTTCCCAACAATCGGGGTGTCACAGAGTGCATGAGCATCTATACATCACAAGTTTGGATAATACTATCTATGTAACGACCCGACCGGTCGTTTTGCTTTCTAAATGCCCGTTCCCCTAAATAAGGCTCTCTGTATATGCTTTTATTATTTTATGACTTGCGGGGATAGTTAGTTCGAGATTTGGAAGAGTTCGGGTTGAAATCGGAATATTTGGTTCCTTAAGGTTGGCTAAAAAGGCTAAGTTTGACTTCGGTCAATATTTTGAGTAAACGACCTCGGAATCAGGATTTGACGATTCCAATAGGTTCGTATGATGATTTCAGACTTGGGCGTATATTCGGATCGGGTTTTGGATGATTCGGGGGCATTTCAGCGCCAAATAGTGAAAGTTGGATCTTTGAAGGTTTTTGAAGTTCTTTAAATTTGGTTTGGAGTAAGTTTTGGTGATATCGAGGTCCAAATGGGATTCCGAGACCAGGAACAGTTCCGTAATATCATTTAAGACTTGCACGCAAAATTCGGTATCATTCTGAGTAGTTTAAGTACGTTTCGGCGCGTCAGGAGTAAATTGAAAAAGTTGAAGTTCATATTTTTGATTCAATTGGTTTGGGATGTGATTCTTAGTTTTGATGTTGTTTTACGCATTCCGATAGTTCGAGCAAGTCCGTTTTAAGATTCCAAACTTGTTGGTACGTTCGGGGGGATGGGGGGCAGGGGTCCCGGGTGTTAAACGGACGAGGCTCGGATCAAGTTGTGGCTTTAGGAAAATGTTGAAGCTTCAGCTTCTGGTGTAAACGCACCTGCACTTGGCAGCCGCAGGTGCGAGCCAGGAGCCGCCGAAGTAGACCAGCAAAGGGAGGCCAGTGACCGCAGAAGCGGGCCAGAGACCGCACCTGCGAAGGCGCAGGTGCGAAGGCAACCATCGCAGGAGCGGATAGCTTCGCAGGTGCGCACCTTTTGCTGCTGGTGTGGGTCTGCAGGCGATCGCCTGAGCACAGAAGCGAGAGGAGGCAACCTGGCCTTGGTACGCACCTGCATGATTTGGTCCGCATGTGCGGATATCGTAGAAGGCAGACCACATTATTTAATACGGGACTTAGGCATTTTTGCTCATTTCTTACACTTCTTGGGGCGATTTTGGAGCTGGTTAGAGAGGGATTTTCATCAACTACTTGAGGTAAGTAATTTCTACCGAATGTGAGTTAAATACATAGTTTATGGGTAGATTATAATACGTAAATTAGTAAAAATCATGGGTTTAGGTGAAAACCTAGGGTTTTGATAAAAATAGGACTTAACCATGACATTTGTTATGGGATTTAGCAAAGATCATATATTTGGGTTCATGAGGTTATGGATGATAACTTTCTTCAAATATTTTCAGAATCCGGATACGTGGGCCCAAGGGTGAATTTTAGGAATTTTTCAAATAGTGTTGGGAAATCACTTTGATAGTTGATGTGAACTTTTGAACATGTATTGACTATTATATATAACATTTGACTAGTTTCGAGTCGTTTGGCACCGAATTGAGGCTTTGAACACAATCTTGGACCAGAAAGTAAGCTTTGAGACGAGGTAAGTCTTTTTTCTAACCTTGTAAGAGGGAATTCACCTCATAGATGAATTGATTAATATGTGCTCCTATTTATGGGGGCTACGTACGCACGAGGTGATGAGAGTCCGTATGTAGCTACTAATTATGCTATTGTTCGGGTAGTCTAGGACCCATACCATGTTATACGTGCGATGTTCGCACCCTACTTGCTAACTTAATTGCTTAAGTCATATTGGAACTTGATAAAGGAATTGTAAAAGGTTAAATTTCACTTACTTGAAGTTGTGGATGGGTCACTTGACTGTTATTGAGGATTGGTGTTTCTTTAAATATTAGCCTCTTAATAAATCTTGAATCGGCTGTTATAAAATACTTTCTCTTTTTTGTGAAGCGGGCTGAACGCCTCGGTAGTAGATAGATGCATCCATGATTTATGTCGTTCGACCCTCGGCAGTGCACGGTTTAAATATTTTATGTTGGATTGGACCGTACGACCTCGGCATAAATTGCGCGTCATAAATCTTTGGAACTAATTATAATTGATATTGCTTGGTTGGCTTGAGATATAAGTTGTTAAATGATGGAAATAAATTTGGGATTTATTATTAGTGAAAAGATTGTTTATTATTTCCTGTTATTGAGTTTTCATCTATATTTATGTAACCCATGCTTAGTTATAATTGTGACACTTTATTGTTAGCCCATAGTAAGTGTCAAAGTCGATCCCTCGTCACTACTTATTTGAGGTTAGACTAGATACTTACTGGGTACATGTTGTTAATGTACTCACGCTACACTTCTGCACTAAATGTGCACGATCTATGGCAGGTGCATCTGCATATCAGTCTGGCATGCATCCTTGACTACTACGAGACTTCACGGTGAGCTGCCTTCTGAGCCCGTTCTAAAGTAACCAGAGTCTTTCTTTTTCTTGTATTTTCTGTCTATTTCACTTCAGACAGTAGATTAGTATTCTTTTGTATATTCTACTAGTTGCTTGTACACTTGTGATACCAGGTCTTGGTGGTTCATACTAGTAGACACGTGATGGTTTTTGGGTTATTTTACTTATCTCACTTACTTTAAAAATCCTGATTTTTCATTTTTATTAAATTTTTACTTCTTACCTATGTACAAACTAAAAATCAATTATTTCAAGTCTTCAAAGGAAAGGATCACAGAGTTAGTTCATTGTAGGCTTGCCTAGCGGCAACGTTGGGTGCCATCACGACCTATAGGAGAAATTGGGTCGTGACATCATGGTATCAGAGTACTAGGTTCACTTAGGTCTCACAAGTTATGAGTAGGCCTAATAGAGTCTTATGTATCGGTGCGGAGACGTTCGTACTTATCTTCGAGGGGCTATAGAGTGTTAGGAAACTACTCTTTCTTCATCTCCTATCGTGCAGTTGATGTTATACTAAGTGTCTTTCTCTTATTCTCTCACAGATATTGAGAACGCGCACGACGGAAATTCCAGACCCGGGGGGAGCTGTTCCCCGTATTGCGAGAGGCCGAGGCAGAGGCCGGGGGAGGGCACCAGCTCGAGATAGGTGACGAGGATGTCCCCGAGTTGCTCCAACTATACCACCCACAGATCCAGTAAAGGATCCCATTACTAAGGAGCAGTATGAGATGCTTGCAACAGAGCCAACCCCGATACATTTTATGGCAGCACTGGGCTTTTAGGAGGTTATGGGTTGTATGCTACGCTTCATGGATACTATGACCTAGGCTGGTTTATTACCAGCAGACCTAGTCACATCTCGGGCGGGAGGGGGAGCACGGATCCCTACTGCCCAGGTTCCTAGGCATACAAGTGTTGTATATCAGACCCCGGGGACACTACCCGTAGGCAGGGCCCAGCCAATAAAAGCAGCTGTACCTAAGCCCAGACCAGCTACGGCCGGCGAGACGCAAAAGCTATTGGACAGATGGACTAGGCTACACCCTCCTGTCTTCGGAGGTGAGAAACATGAGGATCCCCAGGACTTCATTGATAGGTGCAGAGACAGACTACACAACATGAGTATATTAGATCCCATGGGGTGGATTTCACTACTTTCCAGCTGGAGGGCAGGGCCCGTAGATGGTGGTAGTCACATCTTCTCGGCAGACCAACAAGTTCTCCTCCAATGACTTGGGATCAGTTTACCTGCCTTTTCTTGGATAGGTATATTCCACTCTCCCAGAGGGAAGAGTTGCAATTTGAGTTTGAGCAGCTCCGGTAGGGTTAGATATCAGTGACCGATTATGAGGCGAGATTCTCTGAGTTGTCTCGCCATGCACTTTTTATTCAAGCCACTATGGCCCGGGAGGTTGAGGTGGGGACTTCCTATCCGCTAGCAATGGAGATAGCTCGAGGATTGAGGGTTACCGTCAGAGAGGTAGAGAGCAGATGCTGCGGGACAAGCGGGTCCGTTATTTGGGAGAGTTTAGAGGTGCCCCGGCTGGGGGAAGAGGTCAGTTTGGGAGAGTTCAGCCTAGCAGGACCACATATCCAGCAAAGCCGCCTCCTCGGGGTACTCCAGTACGACCCTATTTCAGTGCACGCCAGAGAGTTCTTACCGCCCACCAGCTATTCAGGGTTCTTCCAATTGGTATTCAAGCCATCATAGTCAGGCTTCAGGCCAGTAGATCACCGTACCGAGAGGTTATTTCGAGTGAGGAGATCTCAGTAATGTGTGAAGGTTCTACCCCAGGCTTTGGGGCAAGGCAGTGCAGCAGGGCCAGCAGCCCATGATTACAGCACCAGCTGTCCGACCGCCCAGAGGCAGAGGGAAGGCGGGTAGGGGTCGTCCTAGAAGTGGTGGCCAGGCAGGTGGGAGGCCGGCCAACTATAGTCCAGCCAGGCGGAGGGCCAGCCAGTCGGCGCCCCAGCTAGGTTCTATGCTTTTCCAGACAGACCAGATGCAGTGGCCTCAGATGCCGTGATCACAGGTATTATTTCTGCTTGCGGTAGGGATGCTTCAGTATTATTTGATCCAGGGTCTACCTATTCATATGGGTTATCTCAGTTTTCTCATTTCCTGGATGTTCCTCGTGAGTCCTTGGGCACTCATGCTTATGTGTCCACTCATGTGGGCAATTCTGTTGTTGTGGACTAGATCTATCACTCCTGTGTTGTCACATTTTGTGGTTACGAGATTAGAGTGGATCTTCTGTTGCTTGATATGACCAACTTTGAGGTCATCCTGGGCATGGACTGGCTATCCCCATAGCACGCCATCCTTTATTGCCATNAGTTATGAGATTAGAGTGGATCTTCTGTTGCTTGATATGACCAACTTTGAGGTTATCCTAGGCATGGACTGGCTATCCCCATACCACGCCATCCTTTATTGCCATGCCAAGACTGTTACGTTAGCGATGCAAGAGTTGCCTAGATTGGAGTGGAAGGGTTCATCTGTCAGTGCATCTAGTCAGGTTATCTCTTTCCTGAAGGCTCGGCGTATGGTCGAGAAGGGTTGTTTGGCTTATCTAGCTTATGTTCGGGATACTACCGTACAGCATTGACAACGGCACCCGTTCTAATGTTGCCTTCTGGTTCGGGGATGTATACTGTGTATTGTGATACTTCACGCGTTGGCCTGGGTTGTGTATTGATGCAGGAGGGGAAAGTTATTGCATATGCTTCATTCCAACTGAAGTCCCATGAGAAAAATTACCCTGTGCACGATCTAGAGTTAGCCACAATTGTTCATACTCTTAAGATCTAGAGGCATTATCTTTATGGGGTGTCCTGTGAGGTTTACACTGATCATCGTAGCTTGCAGCATTTGTTCAAGCAAAGGGATCTCAATTTGAGGCAGCGCAACTGGCTTGAGTTACTGAAGGATTATGATATCACCATTCTTTATCATCCGGACAAGGCGAATGTAGTTGCAGATTCATTGAGCAGAAAGGCAGAAAGTATGGGTAGCTTGGCATTCATTTCAGCAGAGGAGAGGCCACTAGCTTTGGACATTTAGTTCTTGGCTAACAGACTTGTGAGATGGGATATTTCAGAGTCCAGCCGAGTTCTTGCATGCATCGTTGCCCATCTTCACTATTGGAGAAGATCAAGGCTCGACAGTTTGATGATCCGCACTTGTTGGTTCTCAGAGAGACGGTACTACAGGGTAGTGCCAAGGAGGTTACTATCGCGAGGATGGTGTTCTGCGACTCCAGGGTCATCTATGTGCTCCTAATGTCGATGGTTTGAGAGGGAGCTTTCTAGAGGAGGCACACAGTTCTCGATATTCCATTCATCCAGGTGTTATGAAGATGTATCGTGACCTGAGACAGCATTATTGGTGGCGGCGGATGAAGAAAGACATAGTTGAGTATATAACTAGGTGCCTAAATTGCCAGCCGGTTAAGTACGAGAACCAGAGGCCAGATGGCCTACTCCAACAGATGACTATACCGGAGTTGAAATGGGAGCACATTACTATGGACTTCGTAGTTGGATTGTCGCGAACCTTGCGGAAGTTTGATGCAGTTTGGGTCATTTTCGATAGGTTGACCAAGTCGGCACACTTCATTCCGGTTGTGACTACATATACTTCAGAGAGGTTGGAACAGATTTACATTCAGGAGATAGTTTGGTTGCATGGTGTACCTATTTCCATCATATCATATAGAGGCCCTCAGTTCACTTCGTATTTCTAGAGAGCAGTACAGAGTGAGTTGGGGACCCGCGTAGAGCTCAGCACAACATTTCATCCACAGACCGGCGGGTAGTCGGAGCGGACAGTTCAAATCTTGGAGGACATGCTTAGAGCATATGTGATTGACTTTGGAGGGTAGTGGGATCGACTCTTGCATTTGGCCGAGTTTGCTTACAACAACAGTTATGAGTCCAGCATCGATATGGCTCAATTTGAGGCTTTATATGGTCGGCAATGTCGTTCTCCCATCAGGGTAGTTTGAGCCCGGTGAGGCTAAGATATATGGTATGAATTTGGTGAAGGATGCCTTGGAAAATGTAAATTTGATTCAGGAGCGACTTCGCACAGCATAGTGCAAACAGAAGAGTTACGTGGATCAGAAAGCGCATGATGTGTCATTTATGGTGGGCGAGAAGGTTCTCTTGAAAGTCTCGCCGATGAAGGGGATCATAAAGTTCGGGAAGAAGGGAAAGTTGAGCCCAAGGTTTATAGGCCCATTTGAGGTGGTGAGACAAGTTGGGGAAGTTGCTTATGTGCTTGCTTTGCCTCCCAGTCTATCGGGAGTTCATCCGGTTTTCCACGTGTCTATGCTTCGGAGGTATCATACTGACTTGTCACATGTGTTAGACTTCAGCACGATTCAATTAGATGAGAGCATGGGTTATGAGGATGAGTTAGTCGCCATTGTTGATAGGCAGGTTCGCCAGTTGAGATCCAGGAGGATTTTTGCGGTAAAGGTTCAGCGGAGAGGCCCACTACTGAAAAAAAGATCTTTATTGGTGATTATTTAGCGGTAATAAGACAGTTGCCGTTAATTTGTTCATGGAAGGCAAATATTACTGGCTAATGAATATTGGCTACTAATTAGTATCTTTTATCGTCTATTCAAGAAAAAAGCCGCCAATATACTTAGTTTTTCTTTTCATATTCCCTCTAATTTTTTGCTTTTCTTTTTAAATCTTCTCGCGCCTAAATTTTACTATCGTATTTACCCTAAAGACTGCAAAAAAGAGAAAAACTTTCGCTCAAAGAAAGAAACCTTCTTTCAGAGAAAGTACCCTCTCGATTCTTCAATCCTCCGCAACCAAAATTGCTGGCCACCATCACAATCACCAGTAAGTTTGCCTTTCTATATATTTTTATCTCTATCTTTAGGTTGTTGGTTGGGTCTAAATCCTTCAATTTGAAAGATTCTCAACTTATTATGTGGGCAATTTTAACAACATATGGATAGCTTTCGTTGGCGTTGCACTCCTTTTGCAAGATTGAAGTATATACAAGTAAAAATGTTTACTGTCTAGCTTTCTATTCTTTATTGATATAGGCTGATGCGTATTGCCATTCTAATGCCTGTTGTATATTACCATCTTTAATATGATTAGCAAATTAGCAAATATCTATTATGCCATGCACTGCACTTCGCATTTATCGTCTTTTTGAATTTTTGATGGTTTTTTTTTCTTCTCCCTAAAATACAGAAAACACCGTACTATTTAGTGTAATGATAAAATTTTCCCTCTTTAATTTTTCTCTAATTTTTACTATTGTATTGAGGGATTAGGGAAAGGGAAAAGGAGATAATGAGAATTGAATCTGCATATATCACGTAGGCGAATTGAACCTCCTTTAGAATTCAGTGAAATATTGTAGCAAGATCTTTACTTTTTTGGGAGGGTTCTTATTATTTAGATTATGTATTGGAAATATACTAGAACCTTAGTATTAAAGTATGTGCTGCAGTATATCCTCGCATACACAGTTCACTCAATTTGAGAAAAAGGGTTTTGAAGGTTTACATGGCATCACTAGAACACATGTCTATGTGCCAACTCTATTTAAATTTTCTTGTTTAATTTGCAACAATCATTCTTCTAATTGAGTTATACTCTCATAATCTTCTCTGGTATTCATTCTTCTTTGGTTCAAAAGTAATGTTGATGTTATTTTTGTAGTATAATCTGCTATCCTTGAGACCTTCTGGTGACAATATCTTGTAGAGATTAAAAGAAAATAGAAGATGTTGCGCTAATTTGGAAAGCAATTGCTACATTCTCTGTTATGGATTTGATAACCTTTGAATCTTTTTCAAATCGGGAACTTCAGAGGAAAGAAAGGCTCGTGGACCCACAATATTAAAAGATATTTGAAAACTGCCTTCCGGAAAAACAATTGATGTACAATTCAATGACTGTAACCAACCCATCAGAAAAGAGGGTCGAAAGCTCGCTAGCTTTCTAGGCATAATTACTAGAACTCCGGAACTAACACCTCTAAACATAGATGACTAGAGAAATTTTGCCAAAGAAGAGACTTGTGGAGTTTGTGAAGGTATGGAGTTGTTATTATTCTTATGATGTGTGAATCTAATAATATATTGTTTTATTATATGTGATCTTATCTTTCAATCATTTTCTTTTATTTCTTAGAAGAAATTCTCTATCCCATCTCGTGGAGAAGCATATGTCATAAAATCAATAGGAAAGAAATGGAAAGATTACAAATGTGACTTAAAAAATACGTATACGGCAAAATATAAGACCAAAGATTCTTTGCTAAGAAATAAACCAAGTCGTATACCACGAGATCAATGGATCGGTCTGGTCTCTTATTGGCTTTCTGATAAAGCTAAGATATCAATTTTATACTCTTAAAATCACACACTTAGTTTTTATAGTGTTCTAATTATTTTCGTGAGTTTTTATGTATAAATTATAAGATATTACTTTTATGTTTTAATGACAGAAGCGTACACAAGCAAATAGAAATAATAGAGCAAATCAAAAGATGCCTCACACAGGAGGGTCCAAAAGTATTACCGCCTTGATGGATGAGAAGGTATTCTTGTGTATATTATGAAATCTAATCTAAACTCCTTTTGTTGCGCGTATTTGACATTGTTTTATTGTATTATACTGAAAATGGGATAGAGCCTACACGAGCAAAAGTGTTTATATTAACTCATAAACAACGTAAGGATGGTAGATCACTGGATGCAGAGTCTCCAAGGACAATTGTAATTTTCTGGATGCTCTGGAAGGACAATTTTTCGAATTTCATTTGTCTTTCCGGAATTGGGACTATGAGAACTTTATTTAGCTTTTCTGATACCAAATAAAGTGCCAGCAACTATTTTACTTTATCAAAAAAATGAAAGTGCGGCCAGCTATTTTCTGATTAGAGGCATCCCTCTAACAATGGCTTCTCCACATGCTGTTCAACTTGGTATACTATTTAATTCCTTGTGTTTTCTTTGCCCTGTTAACATCTTAGTTTCCATTTGAATGAACTAACTGCATCTTTGATCATTGCCTTTGATTTTTAGTACTTTAATTATATTGTTGCCGGCTCCTTAATGAAGAAAATTGTTAGCTTGCTTCTTTACCAAAAAAAGAAAAANTAAGGTATCAATTTTATACTCTTAAAATCACACACTTAGTTTTTATAGTGTTAGTTTTTATAGTGTTCTAATTATTTTCGTGAGTTTTTATGTATAAATTATAAGATGTTACTTTTATGTTTTAATGACAGAAGCGTACACAAGCAAATAGAAATAATAGAGAAAATCAAAAGATACCTCACACAGGAGGGTCCAAAAGTATTACCGCCTTGATGGATGAGAAGGTATTCTTGTGTATATTATGAAATCTAATCTAAACTCCTTTTGTTGCGCGTATTTAACATCGTTTTATT
Organism: Nicotiana otophora; assembly: GCA_000715115.1. NCBI lineage: Eukaryota > Viridiplantae > Streptophyta > Magnoliopsida > Solanales > Solanaceae > Nicotiana > Nicotiana otophora. The sequence goes on from AWOL01S0130122.1 coordinate 21,122, forward strand.
GTATTATACTGAAAATGGGATAGAGCCTACACGAGAAAAAGTGTTTATATTAACTCATAAACAACGTAAGGATGGTAGATCACTGGATGCAGAGTCTGCAAGGACAATTGTAATTTTCTGGATGCAGAGTCTGGAAGGACAATTTTCTGAATTTCATTTGTCTTTCCGGAATTGGGATTATGAGAACTTTATTTAGCTTTTCTGATACCAAATAAAGTGCCAGCAACTATTTTACTTTATCAAAAAAATGAAAGTGCGTCCAGCTATTTTCTGATTAGAGGCATCCCTCTAACAATGGCTTCTCCACATGCTGTTCAACTTGGTATACTATTTAATTCCTTGTGTTTTCTTTGCCCGGTTAACATCTTAGTTTCCATTTGAATGAACTAACTGCATCTTTGATCATTGCCTTTGATTTTTAGTACTTTAATTATATTGTTGCCGGCTCCTTAATGAAGAAAATTGTTAGCTTGCTTCTTTACCAAAAAAAGAAAAAAAAATATAGAGTGAAATATTGTTACGAAGACAAATGTTTGTGTTTTAGAATCTTGGTACTTTCTTGACCATCCGCAGAAAGCTGGCTCTCAAAAGTAAGATGAGCTTAGTGTTAAAGAACCTTACAGGTTGAACACGTTCTTACTATTTATTTTTTCTTTCATTGTTCTTTNAGCTCTCAAAAGTAAGATGAGCTTAGTGTTACAGAACCTTACAGGTTGAACACGTTCTTACTATTTGTTATTTTTTTTCTATTGTTCTTTAAGCCGAGGGCCTATTGGAAGTAGCCTCTCCACCTTCACAACGTAGGGGTAAG
>AWOL01S0130138.1:0-10326 GCA_000715115.1 Nicotiana otophora
TCTAATCCTTAATCTTGTACCCATTATTATTGTATAAAAAGTAGAAGATAAACCGCAAAAAGACGAATACAAATCATTGAGAAAAGAAGAATACACGTCACTCTAGTCCTTAGTCCTTAACCTCGTATCTATTATTGCTTTATAGAACAAGAGTAAAATCATGAATAAAAAAGAAATCTACCTTTTATAAGAAGAAGAAGAAGAAGAGAGATGCATTTGCAAGATGGATGCATTTTAGCGCGTTTGGTTTTATTTNAGAATACAAATCATTGAGAAAAAAAGAATACACGTCACTCTAGTCCTTAGTCCTTAACCTCGTATCTATTATTGCTTTATAGAACAAGAGTAAAATCATGAATAAAAAAGAAATCTACCTTTTATAAGAAGAAGAAGAAGAGAGATGCATTTGCAAGATGGATGCATTTTAGCGCGTTTGGTTTTATTTAGTGGTAACTTTTTATTTTTAGCTGGTCGGATTGGTATGGGTGAATTTTCCATGTTTTGTTTGAGTATTAACTATTTTATTTGGTCCAAAAATATAAAAAGTCCATGTGAGCTGCAATGTCACTTTTTTCTACCGTAAAGTTTGATAATTCCGGTTGAGTGACCATTTGTATGCAATAGGAATAGTTGAGTGACTTTCATGTTACAAAGAAAAGAAAAGTGATTTTAGTTCATAATTTTGGATAGTTGAGTAATGAACTCAATAATTTGGTGAATCGAACAAAATTACACGTGCAAGTTCTGCATTTTGCAATGGCAAGTAATTATAGCAGTCCCAGAAAATTTTCAAGTGCAACACTCAGAAAGAAATAGCAAGATACAGCAATTGTGTAGTTAAGCATCTGATTTTTCTATAAAAACTAAATGCCAGAAACTAAAGCAGCCTGATGAACTGTTAATAATTGGTTATTTATGATAAAATTCTTTTCTCGTTAGATGAGAAACATAAATTATACGGTGAATATACAAATATCACATCTCCATCGCCCATAACGAGTTAAATATAACAATGAAGAGAATAATTGAACAATTTTGTAAGATTAGACGAACGGTGCTGAGCTAAGGAACTTTACATCAGGATAAGTTGATCTTTTTGCATCAGAAAGTTCATACTCAATTTGCACCAATATGAACAACCATGTCAAGGTTAACATGCTTGTTTTCACCCGATTCGGATCTGGACTGTCCAACATGTTTGTTTTCACCTGATTCAATTCTGGACTCTCCAACATGTTCAGATATGGACGCTCTAACATGTTTGGTTTCACCCGATTCAGATATGGACTGTCCGACACGTTTGGTTTCACCCGATTCAATTCTGGACTCTCCAACATGTTTGTTTTCACCTGATTCAATTCTGGACTCTCCAACATGTTTGTTTTCACCAGATTCAATTCTGGACTCTCCGACATGTTTGTTTTCACCCGATTCAGATATGGACTCTCCAATATGTTTGGTTTCACCAGATTCCAATCTGGATTCTCCACTTATGCCTGTTAAACTGAGATCAGGTGCCGCTGTAATTTGGCTTAAAGTCCTAAACCATGACATGTTATGGTCATGCTGCCCTTCATATGTTGTAACGACCATTTTTGGATCATGGGATGCCCTCTCTACATGCTTCTTCACAGGGCAACCAGCAATTGAGCATCTGTAGTAACTCCTATAGATAAAGGAGAAGTTGGCATTAGCGAGAGAAAAAGCATTTCAGATAGAACTTTGGGGGGGAGTGGAATGACAAAAGCTGACAAAGTGGAAATAAGAAACAAGGTATCAAAGCAACACACAAAGTAGAAACCAAGAACATGGGGACTACAGAATATAAAGATAACTAATTAAGGAAATTAGAAAACAAAGACGATTGTATTAATACATTATGCAAGTTAAACACTTCTATAGGCCGAGTGTCCAATTTCAGCAACTATGGCAATTGTTTGCACGAGATGATCATTCAAGCGACCATACATGTACTATAACCACACTTATAGAAAACAAGCATAGTTCTATTTGACAAAAACAGAAATTATTAGACTCGTGTCTGATAACTGCTGAGTACTAATTGCCATACTAACCCAAAAGAAAAAGGGTTTCTTTTTGGCACTGTAGAACATTGACTAAGAGGTTTTAAATTTAAAGTATATTCATTTTGGTATTCCAATTTAATACTGGACATGTTTGGTCGTATTCTATCTTCTTCTCTCTTTTTTTAAAAATTGAAAATGGAAAATTTCTGGTGTAATGTTACATCTGATTTCTGAAGTCCATGTTGGACTAGAGAACTCGGAAGAATCCAGTTGAGAACACGTATTACCAGGGTAATGGAGGATTGTATAGGGACCATAGAAAAACTTCCTGTTTATATTAGGACAAGATAACAGAAAAATTGTACTAAAAATAGTAAAAATAACTCATGCAATATGGGAGAGAGATAACAGCATTATTTTGATCGGATGCATAATTGCTTTCAGTCAAGAAGTTGCAATGCTATAGAAGCATGGTTAGACTTCAGTATCTTTCGCCAAGATTATAGAGTCGGTACAGATAATGCTTCCATTTTTTGACAAGGAACTATCCGATCTTGTAATATGATTAGAAAGGATGGCTTATCCAATTCGAGAAAACTGTGTGGAAATTTAATTAAAAATAATACAACTAAAATTAGAACATAATAGTAACGTATAGGTGGATCTCAAACCTAAGATTCAAAAGAATTCAGACTAGACAAGAAGAATTCCTTATTAGTTTATAACTAAAAATGTAAAAGTCAATTTTAAACTTAAAAGTCAAATACTCTTAATAGCGGGAAGCAACATTTAGATAGTTTTTAGCAGTTGATGTCATACATCTAGGTCTTTTACAGGCAATTGGAAAGTTCCAACACACCAACACAACACAAAAGGAACACAATTTAGAGTAAACCCTACGTTGCTTGGACCCTTCAAATTCTTTGCCGCACCCGTGTCAATCCAACATGGATGTGGGTGTGGGCCAGATTTGGTGAACCTAACTTGGGTACTTTGACTACACCTACGGCTAAGAAGTATATGGTGATTGGGTATTTGGTTTGATTTTGGGTTTATATCATACACATATTCACATAAAGTACTACAACACTAGCTAATAAAGAGATAATTTTATGAATAAAATATTAAGTGTTTACAAAGAATTTAATTATTCTAGCTTTAATTTAATATATTCAATTAAATGTCGAAATATAAACTTACATATGTCATAATATGCATTTATTTGTTATAAGTTTTATAGGCACACAAAATTATGACATATTTAATGTCACAAGTTTCACAAGTCTTTCGTAGTTTTGTTCTTTCTTAAAACTTTGTGTCTAGTCAAACTTCGCCGCTATTAATTGAAATGGAAGGAGTATGAATCACATGCTTGGATAAAGTAGGAGGATTATTTAAGTTGATTAAACTAGTATTTTTTTTATCATGTAGGGTATCTTTACTACTTTTACTGTTGTTTCTTTTATTTGGATATCTCTTTACTACTACTGCTGGCAGTACTTTTCCTTTCCTTTTTACAGTATTTTCACCATAACTTTTTACTCGTGTTTTTTTCCAAACCAATTTTGAAAACGCTTTTCCAGAGCCGAGGCCTAACCCTAACGAAAACAACCTCTCTACCTCCCACAAGGTACGGGTAATGTCTGCGTACACCCCACCTTTCCCAGACCCCACTTGTGGGATTAAACTGGGTATTTTGTTGTTGTTGTAACTTAATACCCGTGCCCATACTCCTCTACCATATCCCTGAATCCTAAGATAAAAAGGATACTACTCTTTTATCAATTTTTAATTATGTAAGTCATTTTTCATTTAACTGATTAACAATAATGTATTCAGATCAACTTCTTAATTTTGGTGCACTCGAGAAGGAATAGAAGCCATCAAAACAAGCTAAAACTTATGGGAAATTGAAATGGAAGTGTGGGTCTCAAAGACCAAATATTCGCTCTTATTTAATATTGTCGGTCTTACAAGTGTCTTATTGAACTAGCCGTACACTTTGGTAGGTATCCTCCTATCATATAGCACTTCGGCAGCACTCCATCATTTTCATTACACACGAAGTGTTCAAACAGTAAGGGGTTCAATGAGCTGAATTGAGAGAGATGTCTAGTGTAGCTTGATAGGAAATCCCAAAGCGATAATGTGATGCCTATGACAGAGGGCGGGTCAAGCAGGACTGGCAAGCTTCTAAAAAAGGGGTGCACATGTCACCTTAGGCGAATACCACATCGGAATGGGAGAGGAAAGTGAAGGGCTTTATAAGGCATGACACAAGTTCACATGGTACGCGCGCTTTTGGGGCTCGATGTGGCGTAGCCCGAAAGACAAATATGTGTGGGCCTAGGTTTAAAGCGGACAATACATGCCATGGGCTTAGGTTGTGACAAATATAATTTCAGAGCCGAATCTCCCTCAGTACGATGATGGGGAAAACCTCAGCGTCCTCGTTGGGGAGGGGGGGTGAATGTGATGCCCATGACGGAGGCCACGTCAAGGCTTCTAGGCCGGCAAACTTCTAAAGAAGGGATGCACATATCACCTTAGGCGAATCCCACATCGGATCAGAATGGGAAAGGAAAGTGAAGGGCTTTATAAGCATGACACAAGTTCACATGGTAGGCGCACTTTTGGGGCTTGAGGTAGCGTAGCCCGAAAGACAAATCCGTGCAGGCTTAGGCCCAAAGCGGGCAATACGTGCCATGGGTTTGGGTCGTAACAAATATATAGAGTAGGTAGAAACAATGAATAATAAGGGGCTTAATTAGAGGGAAAACAGGTCTAAGAATGGAACTATGGGCAAAAGAATGTACTTACTAGAGTTTGACATTGATACTATATAAAAGAATCTGCGCATCTAACCCAAAATCTAAAGGCCGGGGTTGGAGTAACCCAGGATCATTATAGACCTCTTTTGCAACACTTGCACAACCAATATGTGACGTTACGTATCTTAACAACATTCATTCAAATATATTACTATAATGTAAATTAGGGTGACAATGACTTGACCATAACCGAGTTAAGAAAAATTGTATTTTTCCTTGATAGCCGAGAAATCTCAGAGGGAAACGGTGCACGATTCGAAACTCAATGGATAATGGACGCGTCCTAAAATTGTTTATTACACATATGTTTTAAAGAAGAGAACAGAAAAGGAGCTCCACTGAAACAACTTCCTTTAAAAGGTTGTCCATGTTAGAAGAGTGACATATAGTGTACCTTGTTGACGCTGATGACAAACATTATGACACGTACAATCATGTGTATCTAGTTTGTGTGTGCATGCATAAAGATCAATCAGATGCATTCATTTAAGTTTGACCAAAGCCAAGACACATCTGGAGGCATCCCTATTTCCTATCCCACCACTAGTCCGTTATCCCCAAAAGAAAAGAAGAACCAATAGTTTTACACCAAAACAAAGAAAAAGAGGATTAGACATATTCACGATACACATCCCCTTGGGAAAAATTCTGCAGCTTCGTGCTCAAGCCATTGCACCTTATTAACCCTAACAAAGGAGCTAACTCTACGCATCATTAGATCTACTGAATATGACACATCTATAACCTACTCTGCGCTCCTATTCACTCCACTATGACCTATGTAGGAATGTTTTAACATCATGTTACAAATAACTGAATGCAGAAATCATTAACTGCTTGGTCATAGGGGTGGGACTACATTTAGACGTACAAATGCACAAAACTTCATTGTAAATCTATCTTTCCAGATTATCAGTAAGTGCAGGAGAAAAAGTGGAAGTGAGCCAAAAAGAAAGATCCTTTTTTCCACCAATAGTCTAGTTTCCAAAATTGCTAATAGTTTCAACATTACATGTATCATGAGATTATTGTGCAACAGCTCTGCGGGAAAATATTCTGAGGATGAAAAAAGATAGTGAGGAAAGATAACACCTGATATTGAAAAGTGATGATAAAAAGAATCCTCAGGCACTGGCATACAAAATTTGCAAATATATGTTTTAAAGTAATAAATATATGTACCTCGGATTTGGATTGCCTTTTACATATTTTTGCCCATATTTGCGCCAGCGGTGACCATCGTTGACTATATCTACTTCGCTCATGGTCTGAACAATATGTCGTGGTTCACTATGGGACTTAATAGGTGGAGTATCATCCTTAGCAATATCTTTTTTTCTGTTGCAAAACAATTGCATTAACTTTTAACTTTAAGAGAGTATGTAGACCTTAAAACACCAAAGACAAACATCGCATGGGATTTAACATACTGTCTTTTTGAGTCTGGACCACTATTCTTATCGACCTCATTTTCTAATTTATGTGGCTTCAAAGGCGTAACCTGCATACCAGCACCAGCTGATACAATGTCCAATGCAAGCGGGGCCTCTGATGGCTTACTAGATTCACATGTTTCTCGCGTGGTAGATTTCTCACCTTCAGCTAATAAATGTCACAAAATAAAATTAGTAAAAATTCTAGATCAGAGAAACTCATAATTCACTCAGAAATTTTGAGTACCTTCTTCTGATGCAGTGAGCACTGGAATGTCTGGTTGTCTCATTTGCAAAGGGACCACCAATCCAGGAGAGGTTTGCGGTCCACTCGGAGTTTTCGGATGTTCATGCTTCCCAATATAGTGGACATCTGTAATATGCCCGTCATGTGATCTCTCCACTTGCTTTTTTGCAAGGCAATTAGGGTATGTGCACTTATAATAACTCCGAGTAAACTCATTTCCTCTGACAAGCTTCTGACCATACTTTCGCCAGTTATATCCATCTTCCAATGGTTTTTCAGGTAACCTGAAGAGAGTCATACCGCGATCAGATGGCAACCCATGGCCACTAGAATCAGGATTTCGCCTCGGTTGCAACTTATCCAAAGTTTTCTCGGGCCTTAGGGGATAAGTCACTCGTTGGTGATCAGATTGTGATGCAACTACCTCCATGCTCTGACTCTGTATTTGATCTGAAGAATCTGAAGCCTTACCAGATAATGGGGAAACCACTTTCTCTATTACACCAGATTCTGATCCACATGATTTTGCATCTGAGACCTTTGGTAAAATAGAAAGTTGACTACATACAGATGCATCACCCTCACTCTTAAGACCCTGTTTCTGCCGCACATTTTCTGACTGGTACTGTTGTACTTTAGAAAGAGAAATATCTTCTTGATTAGATTGTGACACATTACTTGACACGTCTTGGCATGTTGAAGGATGTGTAGTTTCCTCTTGATTACTTTTTGATGCTTGTGCGTCAGCAGCAGGACTCAGTCTCTTCTGCAACTCACCAGAAACAACATCAGCTGAAATTGGTTCACATCTCCCTTTCTCTTTTAACTCTGGGTTGTTGGTTGCAGGGTCAGGGTCTGGCTTCCGCTGTAAATTCTCGGAGGAAACTTCATTTGTTGCCTCTTCTCTAGGGGTACCCATTATCCTGAGCAAAACCATCTTTGAATCATGAGAACCAAATTATACACAGTTCGGCAGGGGAACAAAGTACAAGTATACGGGCAAACGAAACCTTATTCCAGGGCAGTTATCATGCTGTGCATTTTCAAAAATGAATTAGCAGTAATAATAGATGCTGTGAGTTAACAGTTCAATACTTATCAATTGTTGAATTTGGATCTATTTGAACAACAACAACTACTACGCCTCAGTCCCAAACAAGTTAGGGTCGGCAATATTAATCCTCACAATTTGGATCTATTTGAACATGAAGAAATAATTCCAATTATCTGAGAACAGAACAAAATAGCTGTTCATGGGAAAGGGAGCATTCTATTGAAAATACCACTGACTGAAATTTAAGAGTGAAATTCTAGATACTCAGGTTTAAGTTGTTTCAGACAAATAAAAACCAAAAATTGTTTACACAAGATATCTGGGTAGTCACATCTGCCTATGGTGCCATATGTGACAGAAAACTGGTCGCAAACATGTTTGACACAAAGTCAATGACCTTACTTATGCGCAATGACAATGAACTTCCACGTGAGAGTCCCTATTCACCAAACTTTTACAGGAAAAAAAAAAACAAGATCAACGCCAGTGGAACTGGAAAAGTAAACTTTAGCTGAATAATTAAATTGGAATAGAGGGGAAAAAGTATAGATAAGGGAACAATTTGAAGGGTTTAACATGGTGAGATAGCAATATTTTTGAAAAAGATGATGAGATAGTAATATTTTTTTATAAGGGAGAGAGTAATAGTCACGATCCAAATCCACATGACGGGCGCCCGTTACACTACTCGACCCGATCGAACCAAACCATATGATATACTCCGACCATATGCATGAAAATCAGTTAATCGCGCAAGCCATTTGAAAATTATATACATTTTCAAACCAAATCATGAAAATAATACTCCCTCTGTTCCACTTTATGTGACACAGATCAAAGTACGAGGGTCAAACTAATTAATTTTCAGTGTGAATTTGGACATAAAATCTTTAAGTTTTTTAAATAAATTATTTGCATATTTTGGAGAGTCCGTGCAACATAGATCATAAATCACAATAATCAACAATTCAAAATATTTTAAAAGATTTTAAACGCGGTCAAAGAAAAACTCATCTAACTCTCCAAATAGTAATTATGTCACATAAAGTGGAACAAAAGGCGTTTATATTATTGAAATCACCGTTTCGCTACAAGCCTTATTTAGATGACAAATGTTCTAAACTTTAAAAGAATAATTATTATTTGATTCACCAAATAGGGAATTTCAATAACTAGCAAAAATGAACAAATAAAGTTAGACTTTTGAATCACCAGTTACATGCTTTAAAAAGATCAAAACAATTTCGAATTCATAAGGGTATTAGCATTTTGCCATAATTATTTTTTTCTCAGAAAACTAAAAACGATGCCCATCTATTTTTTTAACCAAAAATCTCCGAGGAACAGTTGTACACGGCTAGAAACTCAATGTATTAAGGGCCCGCCCCTCTACCCTTCTCCACTTATATAAACGGATTTTGTTTGCAGTAGAGTTCGAACCTCTAACGTGTGGCTAATCCACACATCATGAGCTATACTCTTACCACTGGACCCAAAGCTACGAGGCGACAAGGATGAACATCTCTAAACAAGAAGGATATACATATCGTGATCTTTCTAGCGTTTGAAATTGAATGGTGTGTGGCTTCTTTCTTGAATTCAAATAAAAAAGGTCCATAGTGTAGAATATTTTATTAGCTACTAGATACAATCAAGAGTTCAATTGAGTCTACTTTTATACTTCACAACATTCAAAACACCAAAAGTAGCATTTTACTCTACCCAGTCATTGGAAAATCATCCATGCTCCAAACCATAACCCAATACTAGACACAAAAAGTAGCATATATATCAACAGTTGTGACAACCAACTGTTGTATTCATAATAAATAGTTGCATTTCTTTAACCAACACAACCAAGAATACTGCAAACCATATCCTAAATTTTCCTTTCATTTCAGATTAGGACTTAAATGTTCCTTTCTCTACACGCTTCTTCACCAAAAAGGGAGGAATGCAAATAGATTATCGAAACTAAGTAAAAAAATTAGTTAACATGTCATGCATAATACATAGTTTCTTTCTCACTCTATTTTCCTAAGTCTGAATCAATCTTTGTATTAGATCTTAGCTAGATTTTATGGGTGGAACGGAACAGCTTTTAAAAATTTACAACTTCTTTCAGGAAATAGTGCTGGACGTACAATCCAAGTAAGTACTTGAATATTTCCCCGGTCGCTGTACACAAACCAAAACAATGGTCCATCTTAATTCTTTTTTTTATATATATTGTAAGATTTATTGATGTAAGACAGCAAAAGCTGGACAGAGTACATCCAAAAAAGGATTTCAAGAGCTGAACTATGCCCTCACCATTCCTAACAAGAAACAGCCATTTGGGTAACACCATTTCACAAAAAGATATCGAGGAAGGGAAGCAGGAGGTATACAATTCTATGAGGACGCAATTAAAAGAGCGCATGTATCGTGCAATAATGATGCTATAATAGACTGCATGTAATGAGAGAAGATGCTGGTACAAGAAACCTCTAGATGATAATAGATAGGGAACGCTAATTTCAGAAGCTATAACCATGTAAAACTCTGCTATGCTATTGCTATGACATGTCAGAAATGGAATTGGTGTCATTGAAGAGTTAACTAAACTCCGGGCTGTTTCTTTTGGAAATTACTAAAAAAAGGACTTAGAAATCTAGGAAGTCTCTCATATTGAACCATAAACTCAGCAAACCAATCAATTTTCATGATCAAGTGAAGCAACATGAGTTCCGAA
>AWOL01S0130140.1:0-16825 GCA_000715115.1 Nicotiana otophora
TAATTGCAAATTTTAAGAATCAAAATCACAGTGCAAGATTAGTTTTAATGAGCAAAATTTTATGTCTTTATATCCCCAAAAAAAGAGAAGTTTTAACATCGACGATATAGTTCCTCTTCAAATCTTTGACTGAATTGTTCATTTAAATATGATCATTTCACTTATTAACCCCCACCCCCTACCAACCTTTTCCCCAAAAAAGAGCTCAATTATCTGCTGATGAAGTAAAACAGAATAAATTCACATGAAAAGAAAGGATAGTGAATAAAAGTGCTTCGGTCGAGTTTGAATTGCCCGACATAGAGCTAAGAGTGACCTTAACTCTCTCTCAAAACCAAAGCACCCAGCCCCAAGTTTCTTTTGTGGGTGCTCATTGTCATTATATAGTAAATTTCCTAGAATTTCATGTAAAATGGAGTATATAATTTCGGACTCCTAGACAATGGGTGCTTCGGCAACCACTGGGTTGGGTTGAACGTAGTTTTCTTTTCAAAAGAGTTTAAGTTTTATATATATATATGCACTAATTTTACTTTTTCTTCATTACGAATCCATATGCATTATATTACTCGTATAAATTTTAGATTGTTTCTTAATTAAGTGTGATATACTTGAATTCTTTCCTAGTTGAAAATGTAGGAGCTTTAGATTCTTTGAGCTTTGCATGTGATTAATCATTTATCCGCCGAATAATGGGTCACTAAGTAACAAGTGAATAAAAAGAGCTGGCCATATATCTCGAGAGATTAATATATACGATAAAAGTGACAAAGCATAGTCCACTTGCATGATTGAATTGAAATGCTTTGTAGTCTGTTCACAGTCCACAGATGATTTGAAAGTCAGCCATCACTAATTAATTAAGACCAACAATTAAGTAACTTGATGGTCTGCAGAATGTTTCATTCCACTCAAAATCAAAAGATGAAAACTGCTAGGCATCGCAACTACTGTCTGAGTGTGAACATCAACAATAAAAACAATTTTTTGTTACTTGTAAAAAACTGGGGAAAGTTCCAATCAAGAAACAGTTAGGTTAATCTTTTTAACCATATATGTTATTGAGGATTCTCCTATAGTATAACATATGGGGGATTCATAATTGACGTATGAGGTGTTACGGTTTAGTACGGATGGTACCTTTGTTTTGTGGAATGGGACAACATCATGTGATGTGGTTTTGAAGTTTGGTGTTTGAATTATGGCCTTTGGTTATGGCAAAAAGTCAGCCAAATAGGTTTGTCAATTGATTAGGTACATGTGCCACATCACATGTCCTTCTTTGTAGTCTTTTTTTTTATTTTTATTGAAATCCGATTAAATTTGGATTTATACGAGAAGTCAGACGTTGGGAGGTAAAATGCTTTCTTAAAAAAAAGGATTTCATACTTAAAGCTTAAACTTAGAACTCTAGTTACGTAAAGAATACTTGCCCCTCTACCACAACCACTGTTAGCCTTCTTTCTTGCCTTTCCTTTCATCTTACAGTCCATATCCCATTCTTTCACACAAAAATTTGGTCAGAGGCCCTCCTTTTTTATCTTCTTTTTTGGATATTAAGTTTTGGCTATCCTGGGGTACTCTTGAATTTAATTCACTTTCCTTTCCAATCCTTTTCTTTTATCTAATTTCCTTCCTGTCCTGTACCCACTTCATTAACTACACAAAGAAAAAAGAAAAAAAGCATATTAAAAGTGGTTGACGGTTTGACATTGATCCCCATGGTACGATGGAGCAATTAATCTATCATTCACAATAGTAGGGAGAATGAACTATTGTCTTATTATATGATTTTGGACAATCTCGACTCATACGCTAACTATCGAGATTGAGTTGAACTCGAAGTTAATTTATTTTTTATGTGGCGGTCGACGGTGAAGGAGGTGTGTTAAGTGTCTCATGTTGATTGAAGAAGAGACGTTCTTTCCTTATATGATTTTGAATAATCCTATTTCATGATCTAGCTTTTAAAATCACGGTCCATAAAGCTTAAGGTTTTATCTTCTTAACACAAGTTGACTTATCCGTTGGAAGGGATAATATATGTGGTCTTGACATAGCAACTTAGCAATCACAAAAGAATAAGGGAATATGCAGGATATTATACGTATCTACTATGTCTTAAAATCCTAAATGTCTTTCTGCTTATTTGACTTCTGATTCCTCGCAGATGTGTGCAAGTGAATGTAAAAATCGAGGAGCACTAATGTAATACGACTCTAATACTAAGCGTATATATATTAAATCCTTTCAGCTTCTTTGTGTGTTTAACTTTTTATGTTTTGACACCCCTTAGTGAAAATTTTGAATCCATCGTTGTCAATCGTATATCCGGAGAACATTTCTGCACATTACAGGTTCTTAACGTTTCTCTCTTTCAAAAAGGGAAAAAAATAAGCATCTCTGAATTCAAATGAGTAATTTAATTAAAAAAAACACACTTGGTGTTGGTCTCAAAACTTCAGTGTAATTATTGTAGTTATCTACTATGTATCGCAATTCGCATCTATAGTATAGGATGGGAAAAAAGACAAAGGCGAGGCCAAGTGGATGAGATCACTGTGTATCAAAGAGGAAACCCAAATCTCATGTAAAGAAGAATCTAATGTATCAGTGTCTCAGCATCAATCTCTGTAATTATTGGCAATTTTTTTTTGAGTTGCTTTTCGTGATAATGCATGGTGACAGATATTCCAATAATACTTTAATCATTTTATTATGGCAGCTGAGCTAACTGTTCCTTTGAGTCGTATATTGTTAAGAGTTTTTACTTACATGCATCGCGGGTATAAGAATTTTCTTACACTATTCGGTTGCTTTTTTCAATTGTAACACTATTCGATCTGTAATTCCTATGTGAAATTACTTGTAATTGACTTTTTAATTGATCAGATAGTCTAGAAAAACATTTCAACTTATATTGAAAACCAACGCTATATATTTTCTTTTTATCTTTTTAACCCCATTTAGCGTACCAACTTAACCTTCTTTTCTAGTCACTTTTGGAACTCAAAGAGATGTACAATATTTCACGTAAGCTCACAAAAGACTTTTCAAAAATAAAACCATGTGATGTCGTTTTCTTGAGAAATTTACCCAATTAAGGTTGATGCTTCAACTTGTATAACCAAGTTGTTTGAGAATGGTTAAGAAAGAAAACTGTGCGGAAAAAGAAAAAAAAAAGCTCTTAAATACCTACTTATTAGCAAGGGCGGATCTATATAGTGGTGGTAATGAGTTCATGTGAACTCAATTAATTTTGTATATGTATTAAAAAAATCCATTAAGTATTTAAAAATATTTGATTGTAAACCTAGTTATTATTTCATATATCAATTTAAAATTACTATAAGAACCCATGAACATATTAAATTCTAGATCCCTAACTCAATTTGCATGGACTAAACGATGGACCTAACTAACATCATAGAAAGTACATCAAATTAGTTTTTCTTTTTGGAAGTTTTCTTGCGGTTGAAAATCCTTAGTTCTGTCCAGTCCTACCCCACCCAACTTTAATTTAGTTTCAAAATCCCTTGGAAAAATCAAACAATGAATATTTTACCCCACTTGGTCCTATATTAACTTAGAATTCTAATTATTTCCAATGTGTCTAAGCTTTGATTTCAAATATAAACATGACATACTGAAATTCAACAATTTTATACCTTCAATACAGTTTACTACTTTCGAAATAAAAATGAAATAGTTTACTCTTCTTTATGAAATGTGATTAGCATATCAAAATATTTTACTCATCCAGGGTATAATTATTTTGATTAGATAAAAAGTATTACTGGCTTTGGTCATTAAGAGAGTTACATCAGTATTTTTATATGATAATGATTTAATTACCATAATAACCAAATATCTATATTAATAAAATTTATATACTAACATTGTTTTTGCTCAACTCTTTTTCACAATTGTTTACTCTGGGTTAATTTGAATAGGGCAAAACCTTTCAGAGTAATTCCGTAACGACCTGATCGGTCGTTTAGAGCTCTGCATTTCGTTCGGTGGTTTGAAACCTTGAGTAGCGCTTCACTTTATGTATTATGAGTTGCTCGTGTAGTCGGTTTTGATTTTCGAGAAGTTCAGAGTTGATTTGGAAGAATACTTCTCAATTCGGACGCTTTAAGTTGGAAGAGTTGACCAAGGTTTGACTTTTGAGTAAATAATCTCGGAATCAGGGTTTGAAGGTTCCTATAGGTTCGTAAGGTGATTTCGGAGTAGGCGTATGTTCGGGTTGAGAATCGGGTGGTCCGGGAGCGATTTGGCGCTTACTGTCTAGAATTTGCATTTTGAAGGTTTTTAAATTTGCTAAGTTGACTTGGAGTGGACTTCGATGCTATCGGACTCCGGGTGGTGTTTCAGGACCTTGGATAGGTTCATTTAGTTGATTGGAACTTGTGTGTGAAGTTTAGTCGTGATCCAGAATGTTTAAAAGTGATTCGGATACTTAAGTTGCGTACTAGTTAAGTTTAAGAAAATACGTTGACCACGGTCAAATAGTGGACTTAACGAGCTCGGATTCATGAATTAAAAGTTTCAACATATTTGTATGATATTTTTGGACTTGTCCGCAAGTTTTGGTTAGATTCCGATGAGTTTCAAATGGGTTTGGATTGTGTCGCGCTCTTATTTGATGTTTCAGCGTCGGTTTTTTAGGCATAAAAGGTACCATATTGAGAGAATGGCCTTTGTGTTTGTAATTAGATTGAACCATTAGATCTGTATCGTAATTACAGAACCATATCAAGAAGAATCACCGAATTCTGAGGTCGTATGAGAGAATTATGCCCATTTCCGTATCGGGAAAGATTGTTGATTTACAGTGCGAACTTTTGTTCTTTGCGAATGCGAAGAAGAAATTGTGGGCTGACCGGTAATCACGAAAAAATACTCTTCGCGAACGCGATGGTGTCTCGCGAAGTCGATGAACAAAAATTACTTGGGCGGTATTTTAAATTGGCAAACGAGACATTTTAGTATTTTGAGCATATCTTGAGTTTTAGAGCTCCGTTTGAGGTAATTTTTGCGGCGGTGTTCTCGTCTCAATAAGAGGGTAAATATCTAACCTTTATTTTGATATTTTACTATGATTATTTTCATTAAATATTATTTTTATCCGTATTTGGATTGTAGAAATTGAGGTTTTGAGCGCAAAGTTGAGAAATGATAAATCCTTGATTTGAGGCTCAATTCATGGATGAAGTTGGATGATTTACTGGATGTAGATTATATAAGTTATAGGTAATAATTATTTTTGATAATGTTTGGAATCCGGACGCGCGGGCTCGAGATTGACTTTGTTGACTTTTAATGCAGAGTTGGGAATTTTTTTTAATTGTTACACTATGAGTCTTTGAGTATTTTTGATTGGTTTGCAGGTTATTTGACTAGTTTCAAATCGTTTGGCATTAATTTAAGGTGTTAAAGAGGTGTTGGAGCCGGTTATCGAATTTCAGAGCGAGGCAAGTCTCATGTCTAACTTTGTAAGAGGGAATTTACCCCGTAGGTGCTATATTTGTTGTGTACTATGTGTTATGGGAGCTATGCACGTATGAGTTGACGAGTGTCTATAACGATCCGGCCGGTCATCTTGAGTATTTTACCCATGTTCCCCTATTTATTGCCTCTTCTATGTTGTATTGTGGTTATGTTACTTGTCGGGGTATTTGATTTTAGTTCGAGTGAGTTTCAGAGTGAAATGAGATACTTAGTCCTTAAGTTGAAAGAGTTAATCGAAGTTTGAATTTTGTGTAGACGACTTTGGAATGAAGTATTGATGGTTTTGATAGCTCCGTATGGTGATTTTGGACGTAGGAGCATGTCCGAATATTGATTTTGAGGTCCGTAGGTCGTTTCGGCTTGAATTGGCAAAAGTTAGAAAGTTAAAGATTTGGAAGGTTGAGAAGTTTGACCGGGCATTGAATTTATTGATATCGGGTCCGGATTTCGGTTCTGGAAGTTGGAATAGATCCGTTGTATCAATTATGACTTGCGTGCAAATTTTGAGGTCAATTGGAGTTGGTTTGGTATGTTTCGACATTAGTTTTATAAGTTAGAAGTTCATTAGGCTTAAATCGATGTGCGATTTATGGTTTTAGTATTTTTTGATATGATTTGAGGCTTCGAGCGAGTTCGTATCATATATTAGGACTTGTTGGTATGTTCAGACGGGGTCGCGGAGGCCCCATGCGTATTTCGGATTGAGTTCGGGCCATTTGTTCTTGAAAGATGACTGATGTTGTTTCCTGTTCTGGTTTCCTTCTACGCGTTCGCGAAGATTCTCCCGCGATCGCGTAGAGTCCTTAGGGACTGCTGGGATTTTTCTCTTTGCGTTCACGAAGACAAGGGTGCGAATGCGAAGGTTGAGGAGCTTGTGCATCGCGAACGCATGGATGTGACCGCATTCGCATATAAGGAAGGGGAATAGGTGCTGAGGCTCGCATTGTTCTTCGCGTTCGCGTGGTATTGTCCGCGATCGCGTAGCCTTGGGAGGTTCTGCCATCGCATTCGCGACTGTAGTCTCGCGATCGCGTAGTGTCTTTTTTTGAGCTGGAAAGATTTGTTCTCCATGATCGCGAGGGTTTATCTGCGATCGCGAAAGTGGATAACAGGGCAGCTGTGTTAAATTTCCAAAACAAGGGTTTTATCTCATTCTTCATCTTTTGACTTAGAGAGCTCGGTTAATGGCGAGTTTAAGAGGTAGTTTTAAGGGATTGTTAGGGATAAATGGTCTAACTCGGATTTGATTATTTTACATGAACCCATCATTATTTTTGCCATTTAATTAGTATTTTGGGTTAGAAAAGTTGGGAAAAATTGTGAAAACTTCATAGACCGTATTTTGAGGATTTGAAATTGATTGGAGGTCAGATTTGAGTAATTTTTAGTACGATTGGACTCGTTATTGAATGAGTGTTTGGATTTTGTAAGTTTGTCGGGTTCCGAGACGCGGGACCCGAGGTTGACCTTTTGAGTTGACTTTTAGATTTTCTTTAAGGATTACAACTTTATTATTCGGAATAGTTTTCTATGGTTTGTATTTATGGTATAAAGTTATTTTGGCTAGATTCGAGCCGTTCAGAGTTGGATAATTGCAGAAAAGGCTTACTGGTGGATTGAGTTTGCGTGTTTTGAGGTAAGTGTCTTGCCTAGCTTTGTATGGAGGAATTACCCCTTAGGATTGGTGTTGTTTTGTGTTATTTGTGGTACGTGAAGGCCATGTACGCAAGGTGACGAGTGGGTACACGGGATAAATAAGGTAATTGACCGGTTAAAGTTATGTAGGTTCTTTTCATGCCTTTAATTGAATTGTCATAATATGTTATATTCATCATCATTAATCTATCCCTAAGTGATTTACTTGACATTGTAAATACTTGTCTCATCTCTTACTTGTTATTTGCCCTTACATGCTTAGTTAAAGTTATTATTCTCTCATTTTCTTGTTAATTATTTAACTGTTGAGTTACCTTACTTGAAGTTGTTATTTTCTTGGAATATCTTATTGTTGAATTATGGTGTTGGAGTTATAGAGGTTGTGATTCACATTGAGGCAAAGTTGTAAATTTGTTGAAATACCATTCTTCTTGAGATATTCACTTCCGGTTGCTATTGTTGAGACTCTTGTACATATTGTGGTTGAGCCATGGGCTAACTATTGTGAAAACATCATTATTGTTAACTTCTTTGACAAGTTGTGGTTTTGGGCACTTGAGGTGTGATTTGTAATATGCTGTGATATTGATACGCATGCGGTGGTATAAGGATTGGGGTTGATTTACATGTGGTGAGATAAGGTGGGATTGATATGCGTGTTGCTAGTAGGGAAACTATTTGAAGCCACGCGGTGTGATAAGGTTGGCTAAAACGCGGGTAGCTATTTCGGGAAAATAATTTTCAAAACTAAATGCAAGGCTCCTGCGATGGTGTAATGACCTGGCTGGTCATTTTGAGAGTATTAACCCCGAACCCCTATTTATTGCCCCCTCTATTTCATTTTGTGGTTACGTAACTTGCCAGGAGGATTTGTTTTTGATTTTGAAGTGAAATGGGACATATAATCCCTAAATTTGGGAGTTTAGGTTCTAGAAATGGGTCATAGTTCGAACTGTGTGAAGACGACCTCGAAATAGAGTTCTGACAATTCTAATAGCCCCATAGAGTGATTTTGGTCTTGGGAGCGTGTTCGGATGTTGCATTAGAGGTCCGTAGGTCATTTTAACGTCAATTGGTGAAAGTTGAATAATTGGATGATTTTTGGGATGTTTGACCGGGAGTGGACTTTTTGATATTGGGGTCAGATTTCGATTCTGGAAGTTGGAGTAGGTCCGTAATTTCAATTATGACTTCTGTGTAAAATTTGAGGTTCAATCGGACTTGATTTGATAGGTTTCGACGTCAGATGTAGAAGTTTGAAGTTTTAAAGTTTATTAGGCCTAAATCGATATGTAATTCGTATTTTTAGCATTGTTTGATATGATTTATAAGTTCGACTAAGTTCGTATGATGTTGTAGGTCTAGTTGTATATTTGGTCGATGTCCCGGGGGCCTCGGGTGAGTTTCGGATGATTAACGGATCGAAATCAGACTTAGAGCAAAGCTGGGTTTTTTCTGCCTTCTGGTGCAATCGCACCTCCGAAACTATTCTCGCAGTTGTGCTACCGCAGGTGCAGCTGGTAAGGCGCAAAAGTGGATTTGGGGCTTGGCTTGGGGTTGTGTCGCAGGTGCGTGAAGGCTTCTGTATCTGCGAGCCCGTAGGTGCGAGCGAGGCTCCGCAGACGCGGAGTGAAGGAAGGGCAGCCAGTGTCGCAGAAGCGTAGAAGAGACCGCAAAAACGAGGCCGCAGAAGCGGACCTCTTGTCCACAGAAGCGATAGAAGTCGCAGAAGCGGGGAGAACCTCGCATCTGCGAGACCGCAGATGCGGTTAAGTTTCCGCAGGAGCAGAATTTCTCGCAGAACACTTAAATACAAGGTTTCGCGA
Source organism: Nicotiana otophora (assembly GCA_000715115.1). Classification (NCBI taxonomy): domain Eukaryota; kingdom Viridiplantae; phylum Streptophyta; class Magnoliopsida; order Solanales; family Solanaceae; genus Nicotiana; species Nicotiana otophora. Next base: position 8,997 of record AWOL01S0130140.1, read on the forward strand.
TTTTGCTTCATTTGTAAACATTTTGACCTCGGGTCTTGGAGATTTTTGATAGCATTTTTGAGGGATTTCTTGAGGTAAGTCTCTTGTACTCATTTTTTATCAATAATCTTGTTTTCCCATTAATCTTCCTACCTAGTTTGTGTGTATTTAATGTGGAATTTGAGAGTTTGACGCTAAGGATTCGGAGAGTTTAATTTGGGGATTTGAGTGGCGACATGATGTCAGATTTTGGTAAAATTAGTTTGGTTGGACTCGTGGTCGACTGAGTGTTCGTATTTTGTGACTTTTATGCGATTCTGAGACGTGGGCCCGAGTCGACTCTTTGGGGCAATTTTTAAATTCTTTGCTAAAGTCGTAGTTTCATTATTTAAATTAGTTCCTTGTAGTTATATTTATAGTACGCAATGTGTTTGGCTAGATTCGAGCCGATCGGAGTCGGAAAATCGAAGGGAAGGCATCCTTATCGATTGATTGAGCGAGATTTGAGGTAAGTGACTTGTCTAACCTTGTATGGGAGAAAAGCTCCTTAGAATTTGGTACTGTTGTAACAATTTGTGATATGTGAGTGTCGTGTACGTGAAGTGACGAGTGCGTACACGGGCTAAATGTGGAAATTCTGGTTCTTGCTGAATAGTCTTTTTTTATATTCCTTAACTGAGTTGCCTTAACATGTGTAGCTGTCATGTTAGCCTAGTATCGAATGTCTACGTGTCTTAACCTTTACTTGAAATTCGTGCAACATGCTTAGTTGAATTTCCTGGTTTCTTGATTATTATATTTGATCTTTAAATGTAGGAGTCCTTGCTGTAAATTCGTTGTTCCATAATTTATGAATTGCATATTTACTTTTGGGACTACGAGGTAGTACCTCGAGAGATCCTCATGTTGTGCATATTTACTTTTGGGACTACGAGGCGGTACCTCGGGAGATCCCCCTGTTGTGCATATTTACTTTTGGGACTATGAGGTGGTACCTCGGAAGATCCCTCTGTTACATATTTACTTTTGGGACTATGAGACGGCACCTCGGGAGATCCCCCCATATTGTGTATTTATATTTGGGACTACGAGGCGGTACCTCGGGAGCGCCCATGTTGTTTACCTCTATTTGTTGTGCTATTACTTTTCGGTAATTTCTAGTTGTTCATGCTTCAGTCACTTCATTGTATTATTATATTTTCTTCCTCATTTCCTTTTATTCCAGTAGGGCCCCGATTTGACCTCGTTACTGCTTTATCGAGGTTAGGCTTCGCACTTACTGGGTATCGTTGTGGTATATTCATACTATAATTCTGCACATCTTTTTATGCATATCCAGGTTCTTCATACCAGACCAGATACCAGTGAGTTAGACTGTATGTGGAGACTTTAAGGTATATCTTCCAGCGTCAGCAGACCTCGGAGTCCCCCTTTATCCTTATCATCTTGTTTTACTTATTCTCTTTAGACTCTGATATATAGAGACACTTGCTATTTTCTCTTAGAAGCTTGTGACTTATTTCTAACGGGTTTTGGGAGTTGTAATTATTTAAATCGCAGTTTCTATTTATATATCATGTATTGAGATTTGAGTTCAGATTATTATTTAGTTATTCCGCAAATTGTTAGGCTTACTTAGTCTTAGAGACTAGGTGCCATCACGACATCCTACAGAGGAAAATTGGGGTCGTGACAAGTTAGTATCAAAGCACTAGGTTCATAGGTGTTATGAGTCATAAGAAGCTTTAGTATAGTCTCGCGGATCAGTACGGAGACGTCTGTACTTATCTTTGGGAGGCTATGGAACTCTTAGGAAAAGCTTCACTTCTTTGATTCTTTATCCAGCGAGATTTTGACTTCGGATTCTAAATTTCTGTCTTTCTATTCTCCCACAAATGGTGAGGACACGTACAGCTAGATCAAATGAACGTACTCGCGACCCCTGCTAGAGTCACGAGAGGTTGAGTTAGAGGCCGAGGACGTCTACGTGGTATAGCCAGAGCATCCTCACGATCTGCTAAAGAGGAGCCACTAGTAGCTCTAGTAGGAGGGCAAGCACCTAAGATGTTTGTTACTGCACCAGCCCTCCAGGAGACTCTAGACCAGTTTCTGAGCATTTTCAGCACATTGGCTCAGGCAGGATTGATACCACTTACTCCTGCCACATCTCAGGCCGGGGGAGGAGCACAGATTTCTGTTGCTGTTACCCCAGAGCAGAGGGTCCAGGTCGAACAGGTTCTAGAGAGATCATACTAATGCAGTCGGTAGCTCCAGTTCAGCCCGAGGTTAGGGCAACAGTTTTTGAGGTGGTGCAACTCAGGATCGAGAGATACAAGAAGTACCACCCTCCTACTTTCAGTGGCTTGGCGTCAGAGGATGCCCAGGGTTTTGTTGAGGAGTGCCACCGTATCCTCCGTACTATGGGTGTTGCGGAGACTAGTGGGATTTCTTTCACTATGTTCCAGCTTAGAGGAGTGACTTACCGGCGGTGGCGAGCATATGAATTGGGCAGTCTGGCCGAGGCAGCTTCACTCACTTGGACTTAGTTCTCAGATATGTTCTTGAGGGAGTATGTTCCCTAGAGTCTCAGAGATGCATGGTGCGCAGAGTTTGAGCAGTTGCGCCAAGGTTCTATGACCGTGTCAGAGTATGCGGTCTGATTTAGTGATTTGGTTAGGCATGTACCAGCCTTGGTTGCTACTTTCCGGGAGCAGGTTCATCGATTTATTGGGGGGCTCAACCCCAGTAACATATTCAACATGTCCCGAGAGTTGGAGATGGATATGGCAGACCCGCAGGTAGTAGGGATTTCTAGGAGGTTGGAGGGCATGCTGGCACTTATAGTGGTACTCGTGCCCCAACTGTAGCTCGTCAGGGCAGGTGTTACATGGGTCGTCCTATTCATTTTGCACTTCCAACCGCCAGTGGTGCTTCGACCACTCCTAGCCCTCAAGATCCCTATTATGCACCGCTAGTGTCTAGCGTAACTCCTGTGCGGGGTGCTTTTAGGGGTCAGTCCAGTCGATCAAGTCAGATCCAGTCGCAACAGCCACATCCTCCGAGAGCTTGTTTTGACTGTGGTGACACTCGCCATATGGTGAGGGATTTCCCCAGATTTAGGAGAGGTACACCTCCACAGATTTCTCAGGTACCGCGTACTCCACCAGGTCCTCATGCTATGGTTACAACATTAGCTACCACCCCACCTGCTTAGCCAACAAGAGGTGGAGGTCGGGCAGGTAAAGGTCGCCCTAGAGGGGGAGGCTATGCCAGATATTATTCCTTTCCTGCTAGGACAGAGGCAGTTGTATCAGATTCTGTTATCACAAGTATTGTTCCGGTCTATCATAGAGACGCATCAGTCTTATTTGATCCAGAATCTACTTATTCCTATGTGTCATCTTATTTGGCTTCATATTTGGGTGTATCTTGTGATTCTCTATGTTCACCTATCTATATGTCTACACCCGTGGGTGATTATATTGTTGTTGACCGTGTGTATTTGTAACGACCCGGCCAGTTGTTTTGAATATTATAACCCTGTTCCCCCATTTACTGTACAATTTATGTTTTGTAATTGATTTATGACTTATTGGGTTAGTTGGTTCGGGTTCGGAAGGAACTCAGAGTGAAATGAGACACTTAGTCTCATGATTTAAAAATTTACGTTAGAAAAGTGGACATGATATGGATCTATGTGTAAACAACCTCGGATTTGAATTCTGACGGTTCTGTTAGCTCCTTTAGGTGATTTTGGACTTAGGAGTGCGTACGGAATATGATTTGGAGGTCCGTGGTAGAATTAGACTTGAATTGGTGAAATTAGAAATTTGGCGATATCGGTCGGCTGTGGAAAATTTAATATCGGGGTCGGAATGGAATTCCGGAAGTTGGAGTAGGTTCGTAGTGTCATTTGTGATGTGTGTGCAAAATATGAGGTCTTTCGGACGTGGTTTGGTTGGTTTCGGCATCGGTTGACGAATTTGAAAATTTAGAAGTTCTTAGGCTTGAATCCGAGGGTAATTTGACGATTTGATATTGTTTTGAGTGAATCGAAGGTTCGACTAAGTTGGTATGTTGATATATGACTTGTCCGTATTTTTGGTTAAGGTCCCGAGGGGCTCGGTATGATTTCGGATAGGTATCGGGGAGTTTGGAAGTTTGAAAATGTAGCTGGAAGTTGCTGTTGTAAGGCTACTGGTATGGCTGCACCTGCGGATGGTGAGCCGCAGTTATGATGATCGCAGGTGCGGATGGCATGACGCGAATGCAAAAAATGGAGGTCTCGCATTGAGCGCAGGTACGAAAGAGAGGATCGCACCTGCGACTCCGCAGGTGCGAAGGGGCAGTCGCAGGTGCGAAGCTTGGCGTCTAAGTAACTTTCGCAGATGCGCACCTGGGACTGCAGATGCGAGTCCGCAGGTGCGGAATCCTTGGGGCAGATCCTATATATCACACTTCACGAAGTGTGGTGCATTCTTCACCATTTCTATCCGGTTTTGGAGCTTTTGGGAGAGATTTGAAGAGGGAATCAAGGGGGTTTCGTTGAGATAAGTTACTTGAGCACTAATACTTGTATATATGGTGATTTTTCGTTGTTTAATCATGGTAACTAGTGAAAATGAGGGGTTAGGGCTTGGAATTTTTGGAGAGTAATTTAAGGATTTGAAAGACCAAACGATGTCAGATTTTGATGAATTTGGTATGGTTAGACTCGGGAGAGGTCAAGGTTTATTATTCTGCCATTTTTGACTGATTTCGAGACATGGGCTCGGGGGTCGGGTTTTGGTCGGTTTCGGATTTTTGGCATAATTTGATAGTTTTTCTTGTGGCATTCATTCCATTAGCGTATATTGATGGTATTGTACTCATTGTGAATAGATTCAGAGCATTTGGAGACCGAGTCCAGAGACGAGGGCATTCTGGAGTAGGATCTTTACGCTGTTAAGGTAAGTAACAATTTTAACTCTGGCTTTGAGTGTATAAACCCGGAGATTTGACATCACGCGATGGTTTGGAAGTGATACCCATATTAAGTGATGAGCGTGTGGGTGTACACTGCGTGAGTTGTCCGCATAGCACGTGAGTTGACCGTGCAGATCTAGGTATTATTATGATGGCACGTCAGTTGTCCATGCTTAGCGCTTGGGCTTTGGGAGCCCCTCCGGAGTCTGTACACACCCCAGTGAGCGCAGAGTGTAAAGTGTTTTGAGTATTGAGTGATGAGTGATGGAGTGGCATTGCTGTGAGGTTGTATTTATTTGTGTTGTTGCTACATTTATCTATTAAACTGTTTTGTGGAATTTGCTGAGTTATGGAATTTAACTGTTTATTTCTGTTTATATTTTAAATTGTGTAAAATAAATAATTGGACTGGTTTACTTAGCTCGTCACTATTGCTCAGTTCCTTAGTTATTTCTATTACTTGCCGAGGTTGTTGTACCCATGCTACATCATGCACTTTATGTGCAGATTCAGGTGAGTTACAGCGCGGCGATCGTTGAGTTCAGGCTGGCTATCTGTGGAGATTGCAAGGTAGCCACTAGCGTCCGCAGGACCTTGTCACTCCTTTTATCATTTCTTCTTTTGGATTGTATTGACAGTTAGACAGTTTCATTTCTTAGTTCATAGATTTAGACGCTCATGACTTAGTAACACCCCAATGTTTGGGGCTCGTTTCCGTATTTCTAAAATTATATTTAAAGTTGATTTAGTTTATGAGAAATTCAAATGTTGAAGTTGTTTATTAAATTCTTATAATCGGTTTAGTAGTAATATTTTGGGGAATAGACTTGCCTTGTAATACGATAGGCGCCATCACGACCATGGTTAAATTTTGGGTCGTGACAAGTTAGTATCAAAGCCTAGATTACATAGGTCTCACGAGTCATGAGCGGCTTTAGTAGAGTCTTGAGGATCGGTACGGAGATGTCTGTACTTATCTTCGAGAGGCTGCAGAACCTTTAGGAAAATTTCACATTCTTGGATTCTTATCGTGCGTTCTGTGTATTATAGTAACTAAACATATGTATTTCATTCTCTCACAGATGGTGAGGACTCATGCTGCCGGTCAAGAGGGTCAGCCACCAGTTCGGGCTGCAAGAGGCCGAGGCCGCGGTAGAGGCCGTGGTAGGGGTAGAGGTGCAGCTCGTACAACAGATGGGGCAGTACCTGCAGATCCACTGGTTGTCCAAGAACAGGACCAGATTCCAGTTGTTGATGCACCAGCTCAGGCACCACCTGTGCCTATTGTAATTCCATGCCTTCAGGAGGCCCTAGCTCAGATTCTGACAGCATGTACCGGTCTTGCTCAGGCATTCTCTATTTTGACGGCCGCAGCCACTTCTCAGGTTGGGGGAGGCACTCAAACTCCCATCGCTCGCACACTCGAGCAGGTTATTCAGGGACTTCAGACACCGGAGGCACCACTAGCCCAGCCGGTTGTAGCTACACAGGATTATGTGGTTCCTGCTATGTCTGAGGATGATCAGCGTAGGTTGGAGAGGTTTGGGAGACTCCAGCCGCCACCTTTCAATGGCATAGAGAGAGATGGCTCTCAGGACTTCTTGCACAGGTGTCAGAGGATTCTCGGTACTGCTGGTATTCTGGAAGACTTGTGGGGTCTCATTCACTACCTTTTAGTTTTCTAGGGCTGCACTCAGATGGTGGGAGACTTACGAGAGGCGTAGGCCTGTTGGCGCAGCACCCCTTACTTGGCAACATTTCTTTGTTCTCTTTCTGGAGAAGTTTGTACTTGAGTTCCACAGAGAGGAGCAACGCAGGCAGTTTGAGCAGCTTCGCCAGGGTGAGATGTCTGTTACATAGTATGAGATGTGGTTCTCCGAGTTAACTCGTCATGTGGTCTAGTTAGTTCCCACAGACCGAGAGAGGATCAGGAGGTTTATAGATGGCCTCTGTTTTCAGCTTCGATTACTTATGACCAAGGAGAGAGTATCTGGGGTTACCTTTGATGAGATTGTCCATATTGCTCGACAGATTGAAATGGTTCGAGGTCAGTAGAGGACTGAGAGGGAGGCTAAGAGGCCTCATGGTCAGGGTGGTTCCAGTGGTGCTTCTCAGGGAGGCCAGTTTCAGCAGAGTCAATCATCATTCAGTGCATTGCCAGCACAGGGTTCTCATTATGCCCCTCCCGCTCAGGTATCATCGGGTAATTCATTTGGGCATCAGGAGCAACAGTTTCGTCAGAGGAGGGGTTGTTTCGAGTGCGGGTGTTTTGGTCATATTGCGAGATATTGCCCTAGGATGTTGGGTGGGACTCCGCAACGGAGTACTCAGCCGCCGATTATAGCACTAGTTACCTCACCACCCGCCCAGCCAACTAGGGGTGGAGTTCAGCTAGCTAGGGGTAGAGCCCAGTCAGCTATGGGTCGCCCGAGAGGGGGAGGCAGATCAGGGGGTGGTCAGGCCTATTTCTATGCCCTCCCAGCCAGGCCAAACGCTATTGCTTCAGATGATGTGATTTCAGGTATGTTCTTCTGTTAGACTCGTTCTAGGACAAAAGTTTGTTTAAGAGGGGAGAATGTAACGACCCGGTCAGTCATTTTGAATATTATAACCTTGTTCTCCCATTTACAACACAATTTATGTCTTGCAGTTAATTGATGACTTATCAGGTTAGTTGGTTCGGGTCCGGAAGAAACTCAGAGTGAAATGAGATACTTAGTCTCATAATTTAAAACTTTACATTAGAAAAGTGGATCGGATATGGATCTATGTGTAAACGACCTCGGATTTGAAGTTTGGTTCTGCAGCTCCGTTAGGTGATTTTGGACTTAGGAGTGCATCCGGAATGTGATTTGGAGGTCCGTGGTAGAATTAGGCTTGAATTG
>AWOL01S0130149.1:0-11292 GCA_000715115.1 Nicotiana otophora
GAATTGAGTCAACATATTTGAAAAAGGCATTTGATCAATCTTCTTACTCGTTCATACTAGACACATCTAGTAGCGGATAAAATGACCCACATTCACCCTCTGACCCGTCATGAGAAAATATAGCACACACTTCCTCTCACGGCTAATGAGCGTGTCATGATTGCACGGTAGGAGATGTGCATTAATCAGTTTCAACCAAACTTGAGCCTCCGCCCTCATCTTCTGTTTGGGGAACTTTCTGTGCCGATTTGTTTTCTTATAACGGATCCACGCTGCTGTAGAATTGACACCACATAACGTGTGTCTCAGCTCTCTATTTGTAAGACGGTGAATGAAGTAGTCCAATGGCTCCACAGGAACATCCGGAGTACCTAAAAAGTTAAATATGGTTGTGGCTGAAAATTTTATCAACCGTCCACGAATCGGCACCAGCTGTTCAGTATCCTTTGGATCAAACCCGACATACAATTCCCAAACCAGATAGAGATTTATATCCCCTATATTTTTGAACACATAACTCAACCCCAACTCCTTGATGCCTCCCCAAATCGCTTGGTACTTGGCGTGCAGGTGACGCTCACGAATAGCAGCTTCTCGATGTACATGTTTTGGCCTACAGTGCATGTACCAATCCTTAGTGTGTGGGGGTATGTTGTTGAGTCCAAACTCTAGTTGTCCTTGAGGTTGTGGACGAGTGGATTCTATAGCTGCCACGGCTTGCAGTCCTTCACCTTGACTGGAAGTAGCTTCCCTCTCTTTTCTATTCTTCGGGGGAGGCACAAAGGTAGCCTTAGCTTTAGACGAAGCAGTGAATGTGGCTTTACCTTTACTAGTGTCGTTTCTTGGAGGCATATTTGTTCATACACAAGTAAGCATTAATCAGTTTAAGTTGTATTGCAAAATTGCACACATGGTCTTGACACCCCACACTTAAGAGTTTAACACATGATTTTCAACAATTTTTGAGGTTACTAAGACTTCACCTCATATTTACTTAGCATGAGAATCAAGCAAGCGCACATGGGAACTTTCTCCAATTTCGAAGCATTAGGCTACCGGTGAGCCACCCCACACTTAAGATTTTAGTATGGTGCACGACTACATAGCACTAGTGTTACAATCCCGGAGACTCGGGCTCCCATGGGGACAGAGGATGCCTTTGAGGCATACTGACAAACACTTAGCATGTACTAGTGTCATGGGTGTGCTTGTAGGGATGAGGGATTGCCTCATCCTCCCAACTCGGCTTGGGAGTTCCGTGCTACCACTTTTTCACACAAAAACAACACCATTCATATGAGATTCATGGGGTTGGGACATACAAACACATTGTTACAATGAAGAACAGCCCCACAATTTGTGCCTAATGTCATACATTCACCCACTCAAAATTGCCAAAGAATAGAGATAGAAATCATACCTTAGATGTTTAAGATAAGGGATTGCCCTTGAATTGATGTTGCAGGTGAAGGAAAGAGCAGAATATTGCTTGTCTTCAATGGGTTTATGAGGGAGGGGGCTTTGCAGTGATCTTCTTGCGTGAGTGTATGAGCAATGAATCTTTGGGCAGTGAAGTTTTGAGCTTGTGTGTGTAATAAGGTTTTGGGCTTTAGGTTAGGTTTTAAGGAAGGGGGTTAAAAGAAATAAAGAAATAGGGATTAAAATAAAACCAAGTTTTTCACTTACCTGGCGACGCGAGCTCACTGCTTCGACTTACCCCTCGCGAGGCGAGCTCAAACGCCAGATACGCATTGTCGTACCCCTCGCGAGGCGAGCTCCACCGCGATCCTAGGGGCCTGCGGCGTGAGGTATGTCGCTTAGTCCATCAGGCCTTATCCCTTGCGACGCCAGATGTAACGCTAGCTGCAACTCGCCCAAGCCCATGCGAGGAAAGCTATTTCGCCAGCTACACCTCGACTTAACCCTCGCGAGGCGAGCTCCCCCGCCAGGTTTCCTTCAGGCGACGATTAATGTCCTGCTCGACTTGCCCAAAATCACCTGCAACTTGTTAGTACCTAAAAACGAAAAGAAAATTCTAACTACACTAAAAATCAACTACGAATTGGGTTGCCTCCCAACGAGCGCCTTAGTTAACGTCGCGGAACGACGCAAGTAATTGTACTTAGGCTCGCTCAACCTTGGTGGCTCGAGCGGATGAGTCACCGACACTACTTTCGCATCATCCTTGCCCAAATAATGTTTTAACCTGTGCCCATTGACTCTAAATGTGCGAGAGTCATTTTCCGCAGCAATCTCTATGACATCGGTGGTGAGAATCTCTACCACACGAAATGGTCCTGACCATCTTGACCTTAATTTGCAAGGAAATAACCTCAATCTTGAATTGTATAGCAATACCATATCTCCGAGTTTAAAACTCCACTCAAGAATATTTTTATCATGCATCATCTTCATTCTCTCCTTGTATAGTCTTGTGCTCTCAAAAGCGTGGTAGCGAAACTCATCAAGCTCATGCAACTCTGTGACTCTACTTGTACCTGCATCTTCTATATCAATATTCAGCTGCCTGAATGCCCATAAAGCTCTATGTTAAAATGTCGCTGGTAAGTAACACGCCTTCCCAAACACCAATTTATACGGCGACATGCCAATCGGAGTTTTGAAAGCGGTACGATAGGCCCAGAGTGCATCATCTAACTTTCTCGCCCAATCCGTTCTTGTAGCATTCACAGTCTTTGTCAAAATTCTCTTTATCTCTCTATTCGAAACTTCCACTTGCCCACTCGTTTGTGGATGATATGGGGTGGCAACCTTGTGGCGTACATCATACTTTTCTAACAACTTTGCGAAGACTCGATTACAAGAGTGAGTGCCTCCGTCACTGATTATTGCCCCTGGAATGCCAAATTGGGTGAATATATTCTTTCTCAAAAAACCAATTACCCCTTTTGTATCATGTATAGGAAGCGATGCAGCCTTCACCCATTTTGACACGTAGTCCACAGCTACGAGTATGTACTTGTTACGGTATGAGCTGACAAAAGGCCCCATGAAATCGATTCCCCATACATCAAACACTTATACCTCCTGAATTGGGTTCAGAGGCATCTCATGTCGGCGGGAAATATTCTCGGTTCGTTGGCATTCATCACAACCCTTCACCCATAAGTGTGCATCTTTGAACAATGTCGGCCAGTAGAAGCCCGACTCCAGCACTTTTGCAGCTGTCCTTACTCCCCCGAAATGGCCACCATATGGTGACACGTGACAAGCCTGCAAAATAGAAGATTGGTCTATCTCGNAACGACGCAAGTAATTGTACTTAGGCTCGCTCAACCTTGGTGGCTCGAGCGGATGAGTCACCGACACTACTTTCGCATCATCCTTGCCCAAATAATGTTTTAACCTGTGCCCATTGACTCTAAATGTGCGAGAGTCATTTTCCGCAGCAATCTCTATGACATCGGTGGTGAGAATCTCTACCACACGAAATGGTCCTGACCATCTTGACCTTAATTTGCAAGGAAATAACCTCAATCTTGAATTGTATAGCAATACCATATCTCCGAGTTTAAAACTCCACTCAAGAATATTTTTATCATGCATCATCTTCATTCTCTCCTTGTATAGTCTTGTGCTCTCAAAAGCGTGGTAGCGAAACTCATCAAGCTCATGCAACTCTGTGACTCTACTTGTACCTGCAACTTCTATATCGAGATTNTATTCAGCTGCCTGAATGCCCATAAAGCTCTATGTTAAAATGTCGCTGGTAAGTAACACGCCTTCCCAAACACCAATTTATACGGCGACATGCCAATCGGAGTTTTGAAAGCGGTACGATAGGCCCAGAGTGCATCATCTAACTTTCTCGCCCAATCCGTTCTTGTAGCATTCACAGTCTTTGTCAAAATTCTCTTTATCTCTCTATTCGAAACTTCCACTTGCCCACTCGTTTGTGGATGATATGGGGTGGCAACCTTGTGGCGTACATCATACTTTTCTAACAACTTTGCGAAGACTCGATTACAAGAGTGAGTGCCTCCGTCACTGATTATTGCCCCTGGAATGCCAAATTGGGTGAATATATTCTTTCTCAAAAAACCAATTACCCCTTTTGTATCATGTATAGGAAGCGATGCAGCCTTCACCCATTTTGACACGTAGTCCACAGCTACGAGTATGTACTTGTTACGGTATGAGCTGACAAAAGGCCCCATGAAATCGATTCCCCATACATCAAACACTTATACCTCCTGAATTGGGTTCAGAGGCATCTCATGTCGGCGGGAAATATTCTCGGTTCGTTGGCATTCATCACAACCCTTCACCCATAAGTGTGCATCTTTGAACAATGTCGGCCAGTAGAAGCCCGACTCCAGCACTTTTGCAGCTGTCCTTACTCCCCCGAAATGGCCACCATATGGTGACACGTGACAAGCCTGCAAAATAGAAGATTGGTCTATCTCGGGAATAGATCTCTGGATCATGTTATCAACACAAATCCTGAACAGATAAGGCTCATCCCAATAATACATGCGACAGTCACGAAAGAACTTTTTCTTTTGAACAGAGGAAAGGTCATAGGGAACAATACCGCTTACCAGGTAGTTTGCAATGTTTGCATACCATGGTGCTACCTCAAGACTCATGGATAGTAGTTGTTCATCTGGGAAAGTCTCCACAATCTCTTCCACCTCAACCTTCTTTTCGGCTCCTTTCAGCCAAGACAAGTGATCAGCCACTTAGTTCTTCGTTCCCTTTCAGTCACGGATTTCCAAGTCAAATTCCTGCAGCAGTAGCTACCTGAGAGCAGTATAGTCAGTATAAACAATTACCTTCGAGCCTATCAGGTATGACCTGAATTTGTCAAATGCGAACACCACTGCTAGCATCTCCTTCTCGGTCACTGTGTAATTTATTTAGGAACCACTCAAAGTTCTACTTGAGTAATATATTGGATGCATGATTTTGTCTTTGCATTGCCCAAGGACTGCTCCCACGGCATAGTCGCTTGCGTCACACATCAACTCAAATGGTTGCTCCCAGTCAGGTGCAACTATGATAGGTGTTGTCACCAGCCTCTTCTTCAATTCCTGAAAAGCTACCCTGCAATCATTAGAAAACACAAAAGGGTAATCGTTTTCAAGCAATTTACACAAGGGATTAGCAATTTTGGAAAAATCATTTATAAACCGTCTGTAGAACCCAGCGTGGCCAAGGAAACTTCTTATTGCTTTGACGGAAGTGGGTGGTAGAAGCTTTTCTATCACATCAACCTTTGCACGATCTACCTCAATGCCCTTACTCGACACTAGGTGCCCCAAGACTATACCTTGATGTACCATGAAATGGCACTTTTCCAAGTTGAGCACCAGATTAGTCTCCATACATCGTTTCAATACTCTTTTCAAATTCTTTAGGCAATCATCGAATGAGTCTCCCGCCACTGAGAAATCATTCATAAAGACCTTCATTATGTCCTCTACCATATTTGTGAAGATGGCCATCATGCACCTTTGGAATATGGCGGGTGCATTGCATAGGCCGAACGGCATTCTCCGGAAAGCGTAGACGCCATATGGACACGTGAATGACATTTTTTCTCTATCTTCTGGAGCAATGGAGATCTAATTATAACCCGAGTATCCATCCAAAAAGCAAAAGTGGACCTCCCGGCCAGTCTATCTAGCATTTGATCAATGAACGGTAAGGGAAAGTGGTCTTTCGGGTGGACTTGTTCAATCTTCCGTAGTCCATACAAATTCACCATCCCGTGGCTGTTCTTATTGATATCAACTCGTTGTTCTCGTTTTGCACTACAGTCAACCCACCTTTCTTAGGCACACATTGGATTGGGCTGATCCAGTTACTGTCGGAGATGGGGAAAATGATCCCCGCATCTAACCACTTTATCACTTCCTTTTTCCTAACTTCCTTCATATTGGGGTTCAACCTTCTTTGATGTTCTCTGGAAGGTTTGTGACCATCTTCCAGTAGAATCTTATGCATATAGAAGGCAGAGCTGATACCCTTAATGTCTGCAATGGTCCAACCAATTGCAGTTTTGCACTCACTCAATACCTGTAAAAGTTGTTCTTTCTGCACATTTAACAAACCAGATGAGATAATAACAGGTAAAGTTGAGTTAGGTTCCAAGAAAGCATACTTGAGGTGAGGTGGTAGCGGCTTTATTTCCAACTTTGGTGGCTCTTCTATCGATGGCTTAGCTGGAGGAATGTTTCTTTCTTCTAAGTGCAAAGACTCAAATTCAAGCTCTCTTTTCCAAAACCCTTGGCCTTTAAGAGTCAGCACCCAGTCCGCCAAATACTTTCCATTTACTTCATCTAAGTTCATGAGACAGGCTGCTAGAGGGTCTTTATCGTTCAAGGTCTCATCTTCCTCCTCCAAAATTATATCCACGACTTCAATTAGAGAGCAGTTAGCAAATTCACTTGGATGTCGCATATATTTCTGCACGTTGAATGTTATTTCTTTATCATTTAGTCTCATTTTTAGATCTCCAGTTTCAAAATCAATTAAATCTCTCCTAGTGGCCAAGAATGGTCTTCCAAAAATTATGGGAATCTTCTCGTTAACCCGGCAGTCTAGAATGACAAAATCTGCTGGGAACACAAACTTCCCAACCTGTACTAATACATCATCAAGGATACTAGAGGGCCTCTTCACTATCCGATTTGCTAGCTGTAGTAACATGGACGTGGGTCTAGCTCTTCCAATGCCTAACCTTTTGTAGATAGCCAAGGGAATCAAGTTTATGCTTGCCCCCAAATCACACAATGCTTTAGCAAAAGAATAATTGCCTATCGTGCATGGGATTGTGAAACTCCCTAGGTCTGAAAACTTCTCAGCTATGGGTCTCGTCACGACTACATTATCGGCCTGTGTCAATGTAATAGTGGACAGGTCTTGGAAGTCGATTTTGCGAGACATTAAATCTTTCATCATTTTGGCATACCCAGGCATCTCCCCCAACGCATTAATCAGTGGAATGTTCACCTGTATTTGCTTCAACATCTTCATGAATTTCTTTTATTGCTCGTCCTTCTGATATTTGGCCAATCTCTGCGGGAATGGTGCTGGAGGTCGCTTATTTCCTGTGATTTGAGTTTATCTTGCTCAGGCACTACTTCTACTGTCGTTTCTTGTGCTACCTCAGTCTCCTTCGCAACCTCTTTTCCTTTGCTTGTGATCTCTTGTGCATGTTGTACCGTCATCTCAGTTAACCCTGTTGAATCATCTATCTCAATGGGTACTGGAATAAGTGTTTCAGTAGGTCAACTTTTGCGAACAATCTCTTGCTCCATATCTAGGTCTCTACCATTTCATAGACTTACTACAATAAGTTATTTCGAGCCCTGATATTTTGGATTGACTTATGTGTCTGCAGGTAACGTCCCTTGGGGACGATTGTTTAGAGCCATAGAAATCTGTCCTAATTGAATCTCAATACCCTTTTATCGTTGATTCATGGGAGTCCACTCTCTCTTACATTTTTCCAGTGGACCCAATCAGTTGTTGCAGCATTCTGTTGCTGTCCAGCATTTCCTTAAGTTTAGCAAACCCATCATCGTGTCTCATAATCTGTTGTAGTTGAGGTTATTGATAATCCAGCTGTTAATTTTGCTGGTTGTAACCTTGTTGCCTTTGGTAAGGCACCACTTGACCCTCTGGTCGCATAGCTCCAGGATTGTTGTTGTTATTGTACAATTGTTGTGTTGGCTTATAATGTTGATTTTGCTGCCCCCAATTCTGACCACCTTACCTCTGTCCCCCACAATTGGCCACATTGCTCATATCTTCCTAGTAGTGCTGGTTGTCACCTTCCGCACTTCACGAGCATACATAAGGTTGGTTAATGCATGGTGTACATAAGCCCCCATTAGTTGCGTCAACTATGTGTACCTGCTGCTTCTGGCCTGATTCATCGATCTTTTTGGCGAGGATATTCATTTGCGTCATTATAGTGGCTATATTTTCAGCTATGGAGTTGTTTGGGTCCAAAGACACTGAGTGAGCTACAGGAGTGATCGTAGAGTCTCTTGTCATCCATCTTGAGTTTTGGGCCATCTTATGAAGTAGGATCATGCATTCTCTGAATGTTTTGCTCAAAAATGCTCCACCTGCTGAAGCATCAACATTGGCATTTAAGTCGTCTGCCAGTCCCATGTAAAACCTCTGCCCCAACGTCTGATCTGGAATGCCATGATAAGGACATTTAACCAGCATACCCTTGAACCTCTCCCACATTTCTTGTAGTGTTTCTGTTGGTCTCTGCCTGAAGCTCAATATATCATCAATTTGTTTGGTAGTCTTATTGGGTGGGTAGAACTTATTCAAAACTTGCTTGACTAATTCCTCCTAAGTAGTGATGGAGTTAATAAGAAGTGAATTAAGCCAAGTCTGAGCTTCTTCTGTCACCGAGAATGGAAACAACAACAACTTTATTGCTTCCGGTATCACATTAGGTTACCTTTGCGTGACACATATCGACAGGAAATTCTTCAGATGCTGCTGAGGATCTTCAATGTATGACCCTAAGAACAGTCCCTTGTTCTGCAACAAATGTAGCATATTATTTGTGATTTGAAATGATTCCGCTTGTATCTGAGGGACTGCAATATCGGTTGCCAGATTGTCGGCGGTGGGTTGTGCCCAATCATATAATGTTGCTTCTGGTACAAGAGGCACCACTCCCTGGTTTGATTTGTTCTGTTAAGTTTTGTTATTGTTTTCCCTTCTTGTTTGCACGATTCAGTGCCTTGAAAACTTTCTCAGGATCTGATAATGCTTCAAATAATTTACCAGTTCTTGAGGAGTTTCTAGGCATGCACCTGTAGCACCCAAGACTACAAACGTTAGAATTTCAATGTATTTGGTTTAACATGAAGAAAATTGACTACACTAAGAATTCTAGCAATTCTTTTAGCTGCAATTAATAACATTGTTAAGTCCCCAGTAACGGCGCCAAAATTTGATCACGCCCAACTATGCCTTATAAAAAGGACTAAGCGGTCGTTGCAAATATATTCTGGCTAATAAGTCCGGAGTCGAATCCCACAGGGAATTAACCTATCAAACACAGCTACTAGCCTCGCACGAACACACACAATCAATCTTCATAAATATTTAAGTAATAATTTGGATGTTTACTAACTAATTATTACATAATGAAAATTCAACAATTATTAACTAACTACTAACGGGTTGTAGACAATTTGTGGAATGATCTAAGATTGTTATTTCCCCTATTGTCGGAATATTTTCCGCTATGTTTTCTATAAATTTTCCTAAGTCTTCGCTATCGATCATGAGCACTCTGACTGTCATAACTCTCTCCCGAGTAATTACCATAATTTACTAGAAATATTCTCCTGAATTACGCTAGCTGGCATTAAGTACAGCTCACTCGAATCGCACCAAGGTTTCGTTATCCCTAATCCCACCTTTAAACCCTTCGTATTAATCCCTCATATATGTTAGGAGTGATGTTGTTCAACAATTAATATGCACTCTCTCCCGAGTAATACACACTAAATATGCACAGTTGATTGAGGGCCCTTCAATCAACAACAATAATAATATAATTGAACAAATAGAGAAAATACTATGGCAGATATATATTAACGTAACAGGAAAATCATCCTCCAATAGGTTCCATCAAAACCCAAGATTAGCTACTCATATTCATAGTAACAATATCCCAGATGTTTTGCATAATTAAATTACAAAGTAAAGATGAAAGGTTGTAGAAATCAATGATTCTAACTCCCAACGGTTGTTTCACGAGCTATCCTTGCCTCCGGTTGCTAAAACTCGGCCAAAGTGGCGTTTTTAGGTCTATTTATATGTGTAGGAAAAAATCCAAACGACATAGGCCAATTCCTAGTCAAACCAGGAGACGAAATAATCCTTCAAAGTTCGGAGCATGCGCGCCTCGGACCTCGCCTCGTGAGGCTTCACTCTAGCATGACCTCGCGTCAGACCTGGCGTCGCCGGCCTTAACGCGAGGTGGACCTCGCCTCCTGCCTCGCCTAGCCTACTCCCACACGAGCTAAAAGCCTCGCCCTGCCAGCTCCCACGCGAGCTATTAAGCTTGCTTCGCCAGCCTTCTCATTTATCCGCTGCTCACTTCTTTCTTTCTTTTTTTCAACTATTTTCGAGCACACTTTAGACTTTAATTATTCCTTTTGCTCCTACTTTCATCTCCAATTCATCTACATATAGAATAGACTCCATTACGCGCAAATAAAGTGTAGTTTATCATTAAAGCATAAAAAATACAAGGCAAATAATGTACTAAAATATAGAATTATAGCCACACATCACATGTATATACATCAGTTCCTTTCTTATAGAAGTTAGAAAGACTTTAATATATTGATTCACAATTCTTTTAACCGTATGCATCAAAAGGCTCATGTACGGTTCCTAAAGAATAAAATTTTACCCTAATCAACTGATTCGTCGAGAAATATTACATTTTTAGGCCAAGATATTGTTAGCAAGCAGTCTATCAATGATGTGCACATGACCATTGCTATTATTTAGTGAGGTTCCAAAAGTGTTTTGGTATATTATTAGTCAATAAGATTGGCGAGCGTAAATTGTTATCTTATATGCATGATATTTTACTCTCTTTAAAGCTTACAATGATCTATCCATGTCTCATGAAAGTGATCCAATGATTAACTCATATATATTGTTTGATGGAGTCTTCTCGAATGGATTCATCTGAATTTGATATTTTCGACATGAAACAAACATACATAGATTAATAAATAAATAGTAAAAAATTTAACAACTTGGTATTGTATTTTGTACCCATAAGTTTTAAAAGTACAATGAATTCAATGGTGAGAACCTAGAGGTTAAATACCTTAAATTTAAATTTCAGATCTGTCTCTAAGGTTTATTGTTCCAAAATGCGTGACACTTTCTATTGGTTTTCAAAATTCAAATTCAACTCTTTGCTGTGTTGAGCCACTTTGGTCTTCTCACGAAATTAAGCAAGTCATAAATTAAATAAATAGGCAAAAGGGAAGTTCAGTCCGCATCTAAATCCTAAAGTTGAGCTAAGGTTGCTGGGTGATTCAAAAAATATATAATGTCTCGGATATAAAATATGTAAGTACATACAAAAGAGGTTTATAAAAATATTAAAATATACTGTACAATACTTAGTGTTAGAAAACGAAGGGGTATTATCACTTTTAGCCCGCACCATAAACTATTTACATTTGGTAGCCGAAAAAGTGTATGAACTTTGTATAATTTTTGTATATAACATATAAAATATGTATATATATATAT
>AWOL01S0130150.1:844-16720 GCA_000715115.1 Nicotiana otophora
GTCTCGACCCATATCGATTAATCTATGTCATGCATTATTAGTGATGAATGAATGAAATATATAAGAACTAATACTAAACATCTTTGACATGTATATATGGATCACGAATTAAAGAAACGAAATAAGTTATTAGCATTAAGTAAACGAGTTAATATAACAATCGACTAAACATATTTAAAATAGAATAATATTGATTTACCAATTCATCAATTAATAAAGTTTTCGTACGCAGTAATGTATGTGATTGATCACCAATTACAATATAATGTATGTGTGTGCGTGTGTGTATGTGTGTGTGTGTGATTGTGTGTGAAATTACTCATATACTTAATTATAACTTAGAAAATTAACATAGATAGATGAATACAAAAGGTAAAATATCTTAATTGGCTGATATTTATTAATTTATGTGATTTGTAATTAGTTATAAAATGAATGAATATATAAGACGAAATGTGGAATTCGAATACAATAAACATCTCATATATATTCATTTATTTTTTTTATTATGATTGATTAATTATATTATGTGAATAAAATATATGTTTATAATTTATTAAAAGTAATTAGTTAATATAATTATTTATAAAGATTATGCTTATAATTTATAATTACAACAACAACAACAACAATAATCCAGTATAATCCCACTAGTGGGGTCTGGGGAGGGTAGTGTGTACGCAGACCTTACCCCTACCCTGGGGTAGAGAGGCTGTTTCCAATAGACCCTCGGCATCCTTCCCTCCAAGAACTCCCACCTTGCTCTTGGAGTGACTCGAACTCACAACCTCTTTATTTATAGTAAATATATATGTGAATAAAATAAATGCTTATAGTTTATAATAATTTATTTTATAGTTTATAATATTTTAAGAAATAAAAACACACAAAAAAATAATTTAATTTTTTTTTAAATAACCGACCAAAGTTGGCAGGTTAATAGTCAAAATACAATCAATGCTCGTCACTTAGTGTACCGACCAAAATTACCGGCCAACGTTAGTCGGTAATTCTAATTTCAGATCCCAAATACGGGATTTTCCCCTCATTTCTCTTACTCTCTTCTCAAAATTTTCTAATTCCTCACTCTCTTCTCCCTCACACACACAATACCCTTCCCCCTCTCCTTCTCTATTTTCCTCACATAAATTCCATTTCCCACCCCATGTTGCCACTGCCCCCGCGTCGCCACTCCCCCGCCGTCGCTGCTACCGCTACTACTGACTCCACTGCCGCCCCTCCTTCTCCACCTCCTAAAAATTCTAGGTTTCAATTACAACTTATATCTTTTTTGTATAAATTTAATATTTTGTTAATTAATTATGAATTAGTTAATTAATATTTAAATTGATTATTTAACTTTGCATTTTATTGAAATCTAGGGTTTAGGTCTTGTTTTAATCGAATTGATTACATATAGTGTAAATTGAATGTTTAAGTTTGTATTGACTTGAATAGTTTAGTTAGGAATTGAATTATTAACTTTGAATTGAATTGAGTTTTTAGGATTTGTTCTTGTGAATTGAACTTTTAGGGTATGAACTAAAATTTTAGGGGTAAGGGTTGGACATTTTTGGATAGAGCTTATGTTTTATGAGGTTAATTGAATTGTTTAGGGTATGGGTTGAACTTTTAGGATATGAATTGAACTTTTAGAGGTAATGGTTGAACATTTTGAATCTGAATTGAACTTTTAGGGGTAGTGGTTGAATTTTTAGGATATGAATTGAACTTATAGTTTATGTTTAAATTGTCTGGGTGGATGACTGCTGGGAAGCTAGCTTATCCTTACTGCATGAAAAATGGTAAAGCGTTCACATTGAAACATGGCCGAAAGCAATCATGGTTTGATTGTCACCGTCAGTTCTTGCCTGATGATCATGAGTTTAGAAGGATGAAAAATACATTCAAAAATAATAAATTAAAATATGATTCGCCACCTCCGATACTTTCAGGTGAGGAAATTTGGGAGAAGGTCCAGAACTTCAGTAAAGTTGCTGAGGCTCCACCTTCTAGATTCCCCGGATATGGTATGTTACTCATAATTGGACAAAATAGAGTATATTTTGGGAGTTGCCTTATTGGAAGAATAATCTTCTCTGACATAACCTTGATGTCATGCATATTGAGAAGAATTATTTTGACAATTTATTCAAAACGGTGATGGATGTTAAAGGTAAGACAAAAGATAACCCGAAGGCTAGAATGGACTTACAAGAATATTGTAGGCGACCTGAATTATACTTGCAGACAACAAACAATGGTAAGGTATTCAAGCTCAAAGTAAGTTACACATTCACTTTGGAGGAAAGACGACAAATTTGTGATTGGGTTACGAAATTGAAGATGCCTGAGGGTTATGCGTCAAATCAAGGGAAAATAGTAGATATGGAGGTAGGGAAGTTGAGCCATTTGAAAAGTCATGACTGTCATGTTTTCATGGAGACCTTAGTGCCTATTGCATTTTGTGGTTTGCCTGAAAGAATCTGGAAACCCATCACAGAGATTAGTTTNAAGGATGAAAAATACATTCAAAAATAATAAATTAAAATATGATTCGCCACCTCCGATACTTTCAGGTGAGGAAATTTGGGAGAAGGTCCAGAACTTCAGTAAAGTTGCTGAGGCTCCACCTTCTAGATTCCCCGGATATGGTATGTTACTCATAATTGGACAAAATAGAGTATATTTTGGGAGTTGCCTTATTGGAAGGATAATCTTCTCTGACATAACCTTGATGTCATGCATATTGAGAAGAATTATTTTGACAATTTATTCAAAACGGTGATGGATGTTAAAGGTAAGACAAAAGATAACCCGAAGGCTAGAATGGACTTACAAGAATATTGTAGGCGACCTGAATTATACTTGCAGACAACAAACAATGGTAAGGTATTCAAGCTCAAAGTAAGTTACACATTCACTTTGGAGGAAAGACGACAAATTTGTGATTGGGTTACGAAATTGAAGATGCCTGAGGGTTATGCGTCAAATCAAGGGAAAATAGTAGATATGGAGGTAGGGAAGTTGAGCCATTTGAAAAGTCATGACTGTCATGTTTTCATGGAGATCTTAGTGCCTATTGCATTTTGTGATTTGCCTGAAAGAATCTGGAACCCCATCACAGAGATTAGTTTGTTTTTCAAAGACTTTTGTTCTACCACCTTAAGGGAAGAAAACCTACTTCAGATGGATGAGAACATGCGTGTAACTTCTAGTAAGATGGAAAAAATATTTCCATGTGTTTTCTTTGATGTGATGGAATACCTTCCAATCCATCTTGTACATGAGGTACGACTTGGAGGGCCTGTTCAATGCAGATGGATGTATCCCTTTGAGAGGTAATATTATAAGTTTGATATAATATTCTATTTTATTTGAATGTTCTTGGCTAACATAACATTATGTAGGACAATTGGCAAATGCAAACAATTTGTTAAGCAGATAAATAGGATTGAAGGATCTATATGCGAAGCCTATCTTGCAAAGGAAACTGCATATTTTTGTTCTTATTATTTTGAGAGTAACGTGCCATGTTCTAGGAATATGCCCAATAGACACACTGTCGAATGTGTGAAAGATCCATTATATCCACCAATATATATATTCAATCAACCAGTCCGATGTTCTAAGGATGTTAGAAACAAAAGTTTGAGTGATATGGAGTACATGTCACGACCCAAACCGATAGGCCATGACGAGTGCCTGAGTCCTACCTGTCGAACACCCCTAAGCATGCGTCTAAGATATAAACATGAATTAAGGGTAGATCATAAATAACATCTGTCAATAAACTGCTTAATCACATGAATAACATACTTGAGAAAAATATGTTCAAAAGATATATATACATATACATGCGGAATACGGTAGGGCGAGCCGACAAGGCTGCTATAGACAACTATATATCCAAAACTAAAAGCCGACAAAGCCACATATTTTCCAACTATACATGACTATCTACATACCTCTAATAGAGTGTACAACTGTATGAAGGACGGGACTGGGCCCCGTCGTACCCATATCTAAATACCAAAACTAGTAACAACTCCAGATCAAGTGGAGCACACCAACTCTCGCTAATTAAGGATTCTAAAAAAGGGGACCGTCAGCCTGTCTACCTGCACTGTGGAATGAAACGCATGCCCCGGAAAATAGGGGCATCAGTACAAATAATGTACCGAGTATGTAATGCATGAAAATCAGTACATAAAAGACTTAAAAGAAACATGGAGTAAAGGAATTCGCCTGTATGTCTAAATAACTTTGTGAATTCTGAAATATTTATAAAGTCATCCATGTGTGTATAAATGTCGTATTATGTGTAGGTAAGTGTCCATAACATCATCAAGCCTCTGAGGGCATCCCATCATATCATCTCGGCCTCTGTGGGCGAAATCATCAACGTATACTAACTAATTAGGTGCTGCTGCGTATATAATACCGTAACCTTTCCTCATACCCTATATATATAACTCCATCTGGTCATGGGTCAATGTACATGTATAAATGAATGTAATAAAATGTAAGTCAATAAGATCTCTCAGAATGTCATAAAATCAGTATGCCTTCGGATAAATTTTATCAACTACGTATTTTTCTGAGACCCATGAACAGAAGATATAATAATAAGACACATGGGGAATCAAGAACATAGGCACCCCTAGTGCTTCTATGAATAGAGACATTTATGAAAGTCGTGCGTTTGCTCGTTTCTTTTGTATTGTGGGGATCACGCCAAAAGGAAAGAAAGGATAGCCTTAACATACCTGAGCCGATTCTCCTGACAATCCCTCTAACACACGTCAATCGTGACAAAACATGTAACGACGAGATCGAAGTAGGGAAAAATCTGTATGATATTCTTGAGAAAGGTTATACCGGGCTCCTCCCTTAGAATTGTAAGTCACGTTGCTGTTACATTAGGTAGTTTTATATGTTACTTTGTTGAAGCTCTCATCCATCTCCCTTTAATGAATTAGGGAGGTTTCTTCTCATAGTGGTTGTGGGGCCCACTTGATAAAGATTATTTTGCCAACATCCCCTAATTATACCACCTAGCCACCTAGCCAAAGAGTCATTATTACATAAGCCCCTTGCTGCCACGTTGGGGTGAGGTCTCCATTAAGCTTATCCACAAATTCTAATTACCTTGTTAATCTCCCATTAAAAATTAAAAATTAATCAATTATTCACATAATTAAGAATTATCTCAAATTACTTAATATTCTAATCACTTTTAACATACTTTATACACCTTACTATCATGGTCATGTAGTACCTTGTATGTCACTAGTCCATAAATACCGGGTATTATAGCTTGGACCGTATTTTATCCCAAATTGACAAACTTCAACGAATACTCATTCTTTGATTTGTTTACCCTCTAATATTCACGACACTCACTTATCACTTATTACAAATAATATAAATACTTATAACCTCAAAAATAATCTTATTCCCGAGCTTACGTCAATTAACTTACGGCGAAACTTTAACGTACGAAATTCGGGATGTAACATCCTTCCCCCTTAGAAACATTCGTCCTCGAATGTTTAACTCCCCGGGATCTACATAAATTTTGGTAGAGTCGCTTTTGTAACAGTACTACTACTGACCCTTATTGTAGCAAACTCCATAATTCAATGCCACATATTGCCACAATCATCAATAATGACAATAGCCTCACACGACCAATGACAATAAATAACACAAGAATCCATACACGCCGCACCTTAAGGTTGTGATGTCTCAGTCGGATCCTCCTCTGGAAGAGGAAACAAGTGGGGATACCTAGAATTCATGTCTTCTTTGGCTTCCCAAGTCATTTATTCCACATTATTGTTTCTCCAAAGTACTTTCACCGAAGCTACGTCTTTAGTTCTCAATCTCCGAACCTGTCTATCTAGTATAGCAATGGGAGCTTCCTCATATGATAACTGCTCTGTGACTTGAACATCATCATCTGGAACAATTCTAGAAGGATCTCTGATACATTTACGGAGCATAGACATATGAAAGACTGGATGTACAGACTCCAAGTTAGAAGGAAAGTCTAACTCATATGCTACCTGGCCTACTTTGCGTATGATCTTATATGGTCCAATGTACCGAGGGCTAAGTTTTCCTTTCTTACCGAACCTCATAATGCCTTTCATCGGTGATACCTTTAGGAATACCCAGTTTTCAACCTGAAACTCCAAGTCTCATCGTCGATTATCCGCATAAGACTTTTGACGGCTTTGAGCTTCAAATAGCCTTTCCTGTATACGTTTAATCTTCTCGATTGCCTATTGTACCAACCCTGGTCCTACTAACTTAGTTTCCCCAACATCGAACTATCCGATAGGAGACCTACACTTCTGTCCATAAAGAGCTTCGTATGGAGCCATCTGAATGCTGGAATGATAGCTATTATTATACGCGAACTCAATAAGCGGTGACTGATCATCCCAGTTACCCCTAAAGCCTATCACACAGGCCCGTAACATATCCTCAAGTATCTGAATAGTACACTCAGCCTGTCCGTCTGTTTGGAGATGAAATGCCATACTAAGACTTACCTGAGTTCCCAATCCTTTTTGGAAGGATCTCCAAATATTAGTTGTAAACTGAGCTCATCTATCTGAGATAATAGATATAGGGACACCATGAATCGTACTATCTCCTTAATGTAAAGCCTTGCATAATCCTCTGCAGATGTAGTCCTAACATGCAGAAAATGGGCTGATTTTGTAAGTCTATCAACAATCACCCATATAGAATCAAACTTACACTGGGTACGAGGTAAGCCTATGATGAAATCCATATTAATTACTTCCTATTTCCAAGTCGGAATCTCTATAGCCTGTAATAATCTAGCAGGTTTGTGATGCTCAATCTTAACTTGCTGGCAGTTAGGGCACTGAGCAACAAACTCTGCTATATCCTTTTTTATTTCGTCCCAGCAATATATTCCCTGATATCATGATACATCGTTGTTTCTCCTGGATGGACATAATTTTGAGAATAGTGAGTCTATCCCATAACCTGCCGGCACATCCCTGCAACATTAGGGACACATAATCGTCCTCGATATCTAAGGATTCCATCTCCTGTAATCTCAAATGATGTCTTCTCCTTCTGAGGGGTTGTATCCCTGTAATGCGCTAGCACATGGTCCTCGTACTGGCGTTCCTTCACTTCAGTTACTAAAGAGGGTGTTGCCGCGCCCTGAATAGTAACTCCAGTATCACCTGAGTCCAGTAATCGAACTCCAAGACTAGCTAGCTGATAAATCTCATAGGCTATCCCCCTCTTCTCTGGCTGTAAATATGATAGGCTATCCATAGATCTACGACCGAGGGTATCAGCTACTACATTCCCCTTCCCTAGATGGTATAAAATATCAACGTCATAGTCTTTCAGTAGCTCCAACCATCTCTTTTGACGTAAATTCAATTCCTTTTGCTTGAAGATATACTGAAGGCTTTTATGATCCGTATAGATATTAACATGAATGCCATACAGATAGTGCCTCCACATCTTTAGTGCATGAATCACTGCGGCTAACTCTAGATCGTGGGTCGGATAATTCTTCTCGTGCTTTCTTAGTTGTCTAGAAGCATAAGCTACAACCTTACCATGCTGCATCAGTACACAACCCAATCCAATGCCCGAAGCATCACAATAAATAGCATAACCATTAGTTCCCTCTGGGAGTGTTCGAATTGGTGCTGAAGTTAGTCTGTCCTTTAATGTCCGAAAACTCTGTTCGCGAGCATCGGTCCACTGCAACTTAGCTCCCTTCTGAGTCAACTTTGTCAATGGTGCTGAAAGAGAAGAAAATTCTTCTACAAATCTCCTGTAATAACCTGCCAAACCGAGAAAGATACGAACCTCCATAGGTGTCGTAGGTCTAGGACAAGTCTTTACTGTCTCTATCTTTTGCGTATCAACCCGGATACCTTCACCTAAAATAATATCCTCAAGGAAAGCTATAGAATTCAATCAGAATTCAAATTTAGAGTATTTTGCATACAACTTCACTTTTTGTAGAACTCTGAGCACAATACGCACATGATTTGCATGCTCAGTATCTGAACGAGAATAAAACAATATATCATCAATAAATACAATCACGAACAAATCTAGAAAGGGTATGAACACACGGTTCAATATATATATATATATATTCAGTTATGCTAACTTATGAATTTGTTTAACACTATGTAGGTAAATAATCCAAATAATGGTATAAATCAATTTTTGAAAGATATATCTTGGGGACCTGGGCTTCAGGTCACAACAATGTATAAGTACGTAGTGAATGGTTATAGGTTTCATACAGAGGATTGCTCTAAAAATAAAAATAGCAACAACAACGGGGTGTGCGTTTAAGGTGGTGATGGCAACCAAGTTGGAGATATTGATTATTATGGTGTGGTCAAAGAAATATTACAACTAGGATATACATATTGGCCATATAAGAAGTTGATACTCTTTAGATGCAAGTGGTTTGACCCAAATCCAACAAGAGGTACAAGAGTACACCACCAATACAACATAATTGAGGTTAATCATACGAGGGAGTATGATTGCTATGATCCTTTCATAATTGGATATAACGTTAGGAAAGTGTATTATGCTCCTTATCCATTGCGGCAGAATAAGTCCGATTGGTGGGTTGTAATCAAAACTAAGCCTCTAGGTAGGGTGGAATCGAGAATGTGTTAGATGTTGCATATCAAAACGATATCTCCAGTGTTCATCAAATAGTGGACGATCAGTTAGAAAATAATTTGGAACATCCTGAACATATATTAGAAGAAGCTGATATAAATGAAGTAATAATTATAGGAAATGAGGACGAAGAATCAACTGATAAAATTCAAACAAGTGAGGATGAGGAATTCTCAGACGAGGAACAATACGTCAACGAGGATTAAAAAGTTGGGTTTTTAAAGCACTCTCGTTTTATAACTAGTTTCTTATATGTTTCAATCTAAATATGTATTATATTATGCAGATGGAAGGCAAGGGTCAAGGTAACAATTATCCTACTAGTTCTCTGGGTCGAGAAAAGGCTAGGAAGGGAAAGGGGAGGGTAGATAATAATACTTCATCTTTTCCACCCTCTTCAGAGATGCCTATGTCTTATCCTCCACCACACGGCTATACTGAGCTGACACAACATCACAAGGCCTACACCTTCATCCAGACACTAGGTCTTTCATCATAGGGCCATAGGACTATACGTCCGACATGCAGTCCAGCTGCCTCACAGCCACGCGGATCGCAGCCATCTGCATCACAACCACGTGGATCGCATCCCTACATATCACAACCACATGTATTGAATCCATTCATATCACAACCACTCGGGTCACAACCATCAGTATCACAGTCATATGGATCGCATCCAGCTATGTCGCAGTCACAGGGATCGCATCCATCTTCATCATCGACTCCATCAATTTCAGGCCTTCGCTTGCGAGACAGTAGCTCTGAGCCCCCTACACCGTCTACACATGCCTATGATACACATGCTGAGGAAGAGGATTCAGAGGTAGTGCATTATGATCGCTATGGCAGGATCATCATAGTCCCTGGGGGTGACGGGTAAGAGTTATTTATTATTTTTGGGTTTATTATTTTATAATATTTTTACTAATATATTCATGTGCTTTTATTGTTAAATTGCAGGTTCAAGCCGCGTAAGCAGACTACGAAGATAATCACCCATGCGATTAAAAAGCTTTATGATTCCATTCTCGCTGAAGGAGCAAATTTTCAATCAGTTTAAGGTATAAAATATTCTTTTAAGCAGTTTAATAATTTATATTTATGATGTTTCCATCTAATATTTAACTTTTAAAATGCAGAGCAAGTGTGTATGGAAAGACCGCTATAGCGAGGAAGTGGCTACAAATTTTCATCATAAAGCTCGCAAGAGATTGGCGGATCATTTCTCGGATGGTAGAAAGAAGAACAAGAGGCCTGACTGGTGTCTGCAGCATTTATTGGATGATTTGTTAAAGCAATGGTAGACCGAGGATTTCTTACAGAGGAGTGAAAAAGGAAAGAAAGCTCGCTCATCTGAAAAGGGAGGCTCCTTGCACACTGGGGGTGCTATCAGTATCGGGACAATAAAAAAAAGATTGGTAATTGCTTAAATTATTTTACTTTTCTAAGTATATCAATTTTATTTATTAACTAAATTAATTTGTTTTCAGGAAAAGAAGTATGGGCGTCCGATGAGCCATGATGAGCTATTCAAGGAGATGCATATTTTAAAGAAGAAGAAAGAGGGGGATGGAGATAGGTGGGTCGAGGACCGGGCATAGACTGCATATGTAAGCTTTCAATTTTCTTTAAGTGTTATAATTTACTTTTATAAAAAATTTTAAATAATAATTTAATTTAAAATAATATAGGGTCTCTACCAAAGTAACGTGGAGGAATTCATTCGTAGTCAGCCAGCTGGTGAATCAGACGAGTCAACCCAACCTTTGGACGAGAATGCTGAAAGAATATGGTTGGAGGCTGTTGGCGATCTAAAATGGGGGAAGGTATACGGGCTTCCTATGAAAATATTCCATCGCTATAGGTGTGGAATGCAAGGAATAGGAACTTACTCAGAGGGTGAAGAACTTAATAAGGAGAGCCTCTCGGCTATGCGGGAGACAGTGACAAAGTTTACATCCGAGCTAGAAGCGGCCAAGGAAAGAGAAAAGCTTAGAGATGCTCACTTCCTTGGTATGCAAGCTCATATCAGAACTCTCCTTTCTACTGGAGCTTTTCCGTTGCCCCGGTCTTGTGAGTCATCGCCAGAGGCTCGACCTCCACGTGATCGTTCCTCCCATCCTTCTCGTGATCGTTCTTCCCGTCCTTCTCGTGATCGTTCTTCCCGTCCTCCACAAGACCGTTTTCTATACCGTCTTGTAGATGAAAGGTCATCAGATGGTGATGATGTTGTAGAAAACACCCCTTGACCAATACTTTGATATACTTTGAACTAGACTAATAGAACTAGTTTTGAATTAGATTGAACAATTTTGAACTTGTTGTAATTTGTTTTTGCTTGGTTTTGGATTGTCATGATCAATTGAACTTTAATTTGTTAGTTTTAAAGTATTAATTGGATGTTTGGTAGTTGTTGTTGTTGGATATTTAGTTGGATTTGTGGCGCATTAGGGGTTGTATGTGGTAAATTGGTGGTTATTAGATGTGAATTAGGGGTATTGATATGCTGTTTTTATTTAGCAGGTGGTGTAGCTACCAAAACAAGCATTTTCTGCCAAACTTAAACCCAAAAAACCGAGCATCCTTGGTTGGTAACTAATATAAAAAAATTAAATTGCACATTACCGACCAATATTGGTCGGTTAATGTATAATAAATTCCCAGAAATTCAACATTACCGACCAAATTTGGTTGGTTTGCTGCCTGCCCTGTCCAGTTTACCGACCAATTTTGGTCGGTATTTTTAAATTTTAATTATTTATAAAAATAATATTTTTCATTACCGACCAAAGTTGGTCGGTATTTTTAAATTTTAATTATTTATAAAAAAATATATTTTCCAATACCGACCAAAATTGATCAGTAATCAAAATTAATAAATTTAATACACCGACCAAGTTTGGTCGGTAAAATTAAATTAATAAAATAATATTCCGACCGATTTTGGTCGGTAAGTCAATTAAATTGTCAGATGGTCGTGTAGAGCATATCGACCAATGTTAGTCGGTAATTTCTGACCAACTTTGGTCGGTATGCCCTTCCGACCTTCAAAATACTCACTACAAAAAAAATAGCGTTTAGCGACTGACGTATTCTGTCGCTATACATGTTATTTCCGTTGCTAAAAGAGTTTAGCGACGAATTCGCGACAGATTCAAGTTGGTCGCTAAAATGCTCGTAGCTAAGCTCATAGCGACGAAAAATGCAAAACCGTCGCAAACCTAGCGATGGATTAGCGATGCAATATATCCGTAGCCAAGTTTAGCGACCGAAATATTTGTCGTTATTTTGCTTTGTGTCGTCGCTATTTTGACTAATTTTGTCGCTACACTTCATAACAAAATTCGTCATTTGTTCTTATTGACAAGAGGGGTTGTTCTGATGGTAAGCAACCTCCACTTCCAACCAAGAGGTTGTGAGTTCGAGTCACCCCAAGAGCAAGGTGGGGAGTCTTGGAGGGAAGGATGCCGAGGGTCTATTTGAAACAACCTCTCTACTTCATGGTAGGGGTAAGGTCTGCGTACACACTACCCTCCCCAGACCCCACTAGTGGGATTATACTAGGTTGTTGTTGTTGTTGTTGTTGTTGTTGTTCTTATTAGCAACGAAATAATCTGTCACTAGTTCTTACTGGTTTCAGTGATAAAATCTTTTCTCGCCAATCCGTTGCAATATTTATTTAATGAGTTAATTTTAGCTTCGAAAAATATGTCGCTAATCTTTTAAATTTTTTATTTATTTATTATTTTAAATGTACCATGTTCAAGCACATTACATAAATGTTATTAAATATATTTAATTAAAAATGACTGATATTAATATAAATAAACATTCAACAAGGTCCAAAATATATAGCATAATGCATATAATTGTATCGTTAAGTACAAAACATCCACAAGTACTAACAATAAAGTTTAAACAAAATAGGCTAACTATGTGAGGTCGGAGAGTCATGGTTATCGTCAGAACCCAATGCATGAACCTCATCAATGTTAGCAGTAATAGAAGAGGTAGGAACTATAGGTGCCACATCTGATGGGTGATTAGTAAGATCAATATTTGGCTGATGCGAGGGTAAAGAAACTAATTCGCGTACCCGTTCAATAATTACAGGAACTATATGATATATCAGTACAAGAATCAATCGTGTCACTAACTTATCCATATTCCCTATCGGTGTTGATTGAGCATTTGAAGGTGTTGCTGAGGATGTTGCATCCGATCCAAAAGAGTC
The DNA here is from genome assembly GCA_000715115.1 of Nicotiana otophora. Taxonomy (NCBI): domain Eukaryota; kingdom Viridiplantae; phylum Streptophyta; class Magnoliopsida; order Solanales; family Solanaceae; genus Nicotiana; species Nicotiana otophora. The sequence continues at coordinate 13,803 of AWOL01S0130150.1, forward strand.
ATGAAGATTCGGCCCGTAGTAGCATTTTGCTCGAGATCCAAGACCATATACTCTTCTTTTCATTTCTCCTCCCGTAGCTTCGTAATATGCTTTATACTGATTAATATCAGATTGACTGTGTATTTGCTGTTGTATTATTTCCTGATAGTTTTCCTGTAGAAGAGTTGATAATTAGTGAAATTGAAACATTAAAGAATATTGAGTATTCAATTTACAAAATGAAAAAAAGATATGAAAGTAAAGTCAATAAAATTATTTAGAAAGTTGACTCACCAACAAAAAATTTTCCATCATTACCATGTGTATGAATGTGCAAATGTATCTCACTTGGTGTTGGATCTCGACCCTTTTTAATAGCCTATACAAAATATATTCAATTCAAAAGATTGACAAAAAGGCGTTAGTATAAAAATGATATTGAAAAATAACATAAAGAAAAGGAAGCAACTTAAGTAGAATAGAGAAACTAAAAACTAAACAAGCTCCCACCTTCAAAATCTTGTTAGTTTAAGGAAGCACCTGGAAAGAATATTTTAATTTGTTTCTTGAACTTTCATATAAATTAAAGACTCTTCAAAGTTCATTAGTGACATGGCTAGCTTTTGATTGCAGAGAAGTCTCCAAACTGGGTTTGAAGCTCCCAATCTCAATTTTTACCTCCGAAATCTACTCCAATGTGGGCAAAGTATTTAGAGCAAGACAACTTAAAAGATATATAGCTTTTTTCTTTCTACTAGGTGATGATAATAACATCAAATTGACAAAGATAGCAGGGAGAGAAGCTTAAGTTTCTTATTGGCTCAGTTTGATCCAGAGCAATAAGGTGCCTCATGTTAAAGAACTTCTGAACTTTCTAAATCAGCATTCTAACTTGTCAAACACGATACTATGGACTTCAGCAACCACTCGTGTTGCTGCACTTTATGTTATTGCTGATACTTATGTCATGAATTCTCAGGTGAGCCTTCATTACTCTAACTTAATTACGGCTCAATTTCAGGAAATATATAATGACAAAGCTCTTTTTAGATATTAATATTAAAGAGTTTAACATGGAAGTTTATGTAACTGTGAAAAGGTAACAAAGTAAGAAATATAGTTTCTTCTTTTGGAAAAAAAGTGCAAGTGTACTGGATAGATGAAAAAGAAAAATAGAATATAGGTCAAGTAAGTAGACATAGATGGCGTAAAAAGGAATATCATAATATATTATCATCCAAGAAAATAGATCAGCCTAGGTGCACTCTTGTAAACAGAAAGCTCAATTTGAGTCAAAACTTGAGTCAAAACATATAATATTAAAGCAGAGTAAAAACTTGAGTCCTAACGTTTCCTCCTATTTAATTTTAAAAGGAATGGACATAGCTTTTTTATTCCTGTTTTCATAACTTTTTTGTTAAATTCTAACCTAATCATAAAAATGTTGATTGATACCAAAATCCAATGAGGTTACTTGCTACAAATCCTTGCCATAAATGGTCGAAACCAAATATGGTCTCAAGTAGCTTATCCAATCACATCAGACATGAACATCACTATAACAGAACATGAAACAATCCGAATAAGAGCAAAGAGAAATAACCTATAAAGAACTCGCCTTTCTTTATAAAACAATCAGTTGTGAAGTTTTTGTTGTTTAGCTGAGTGTTTACATCAGCTAAAAGGAACTCGCCTTTCTTCACACTGGATGAGGTAATGGCCTAAATAGTGAGATAGAACAACAATACATTTATTTATGTACCCACTGGAGCAGTATCAAGAAACAATAATCCATGGATAAACAAAGCAATGCAACCAATATACGCATCAGGAAACAGTAAAGCAATTGGGATTTCTAATGTGTTCATAATACATTTAACATGTAAATGACTTGCACTGTAACATTTTAAAATGAGTGTTGTAGCAGGATGTTGAAGACTTGTAGCATAATAGGAAACAAATGAGAGGTTATTAATGCATTCCAAAAATTTCTTTTTGCAGGACAAATAAGTATCAATTTATATAATTTTATGGCCCACGAAAGTAAATTGTAATGATAAAAGAGAATTAATCAATGTCTCTATTTAAATACATGCTGTCACAAGCTTCTCTAATATAACTGGCAGCTAAATCAACAGTACATGTTGATCCTTCCTTTTGGGAAAGAATTAGTACCTTAGATCATTTTCAAGATTGGATAACCGGAAAATAATAAGAAATCATAAAATAATTGGTCAAACTACAAATAGAAAATGACAATCAAGTAGATCAACTTTTACACTTTTGAGATTAATAATAGTCAACTAGATGAACTTTAACTATTATTTAATAATAGTACTCATTGTAGAAATACCGTCGAGATAGCTAACAAAGAATTTTAAAGGGCGAATCCGTCTTTCACTTCCACTTAAAAATCCTGAAGGAATATTTCAAAAAAGTTGCATTCAATCTCATCATGTTTATGAGATAAAGCATAATAATTTCAGATACAATATCTAACTTGAAAGAGACTAGAGTAAATGTGTATCAACCAGCCATTGAAGCATGAAAATTATATCAATTTAATCTACAATAATCAAAACAATAAAAGATTACAACAAAAAATAAGGAAGCACAAGCCATGAATAGAAGCTCAAATAATAACCCGACAATATAAAGTACCTTTTAACACCCCATTCAATGAAAGACATAAAATTGAAGCAAACTTACAGCACAGGTAGAACCAAATCAAGAAAATAGGAGGAAATATAAATTCACCTGCTATATATCACATAGCCTAAATCTAACTTAGAATTGAACTAAGATCTAAATTAACAAATAGAATACCAGATCCAGAAGATTAAAGCAACATTATTATCTTATCCAAAAAAACAAACAGCATCGTTAAAAGTAAATAAGTTGCTGTCAAATTCAACAAAATTGCTAGAACCAAAAAGTAT